>NW_022261272.1:4739-30102 GCF_009602425.1 Actinia tenebrosa | reverse complement strand
CTGGCTGACTGGCTGACTGGCTGACTGGCTGACTGGCTGACTGGCTGACTGGCTGATAACTGACTAATAACTGTTATTTTTTGGACTTAGTGGGTCTATCTTAAATAATCCAATAAAAGGAAAAGAAGACACCAACCTGATATTGCATTCTGTTTCATTTATCCAGTGGTCAATAGTGGAATTACAGAAGCAAAAACTCCCATTCTGCACTGCTGCAAATACATATCTGTATAACAGTATTAAAACAAGATAAATAATCATAATTTACAGCACAAATGGCTATATTAGATTATCTACCTTTTTACTAATCAAATTTATATTTAGGTCATTAGCTACTAAGATAATATTATTGTCCACAATAAGTATATTATTATTATTACCTTTCCTTGCTACATAATCCCACACAGCTGAATGGCTCAAGAAGAGACTCATTATTAATGTTAAACACCTTCCATGAATCAGTGGCATTGATACACCCTTGATAAAATTGTGCTAAAATTTAAGAAAAAAACAATTAGCTCAATTTCCTTGCACAGGGAATATAAGCATTTTAAAAATACAGTCAGGATAATAGACCTCCTCAATTCAGGCATAAAGAAAGGATACTCTTGGGAATTATATGTGGCCTGAATTGGGAAAACATTACGCCCAAGCTGAGGAGGTCTATAGCAGCTCATGATTAAAGTGTGAATAAGGAGCAGCTCAAAGCACCACCAATTTACAGGGTCTTAAGAAAATGAGGAGAAGGTGCTGCCTTTCTAATATCATCTACAAATGGTTAGACCTCTCATGGCTCAGATTGGTTTGTGGGATGGGTATGGGGATTTATAGCAAAGTTGGTGCTGATGTCACCAATTGTTATCAATGTACCAACCAGAGATCTACTGGCTAGCTACTGCATGAAACATAGAGATCTTTTGTTTTAATGGTTGGCACATTTGAATGAGAAAAGATTCCTGAGGTCATTGTTTGTAAACAGTGAATTTTCATACCTCAAACTATAAAGTTATCTGAAATTTCTATATTTTCCCAAAGGTATGAGAACTTCTCATGCAAATTTTGAGTAACTGCGAACAAAGTCTGAGTATTCCTGCAGTCTTATTATGTAGTCTTAACTCAATTATACTTGTATCATATGCTATGGATGTTAATTATAAAGTCGTATAAATGTCCGTATAAATATGACAGTGTGCTGAGTTGTAAAACATTTTRGTTTATTCGAAACTTTTAGAAATATCAATTGCATGATTTTTCTTCTTTTTCCCCCCGAGATTCACGTAAGCTGAGATTCGAGTATGTAGTAAGCTTGATGTTCTAATAAGGATCCAAATTCTAACTTGTAAATTCGCTAAAAAAAAGGTAAAACAACTTATTGGAAAATCGTTTGAAGGTCCAATATAATGTTGTTTATGTTTAGACCAAAATAATCAAATTATAAGTTCAATGATGTTCATTGGTGCGTTTTATAGAGTGGATAATAAACTASATTCGGTTTAGAAGAATGTGTTGTGTTCGACAACTCGAGCGTAACTTCGATCGTGACCTCTTGTGATTTGAAGTGTTTTGATCAAGCCGAGCCGACTTGCCAAAAAGAACTCCTATTGCTACGATTGTATTCTGATCGAAAAACATGCATAAAATAAATAACTACGCAAAATTAAGATCCGTTCAAGAAGCGCTCCCTGTAGGAATCTGCGATTTTAGAATTCCCCAAAAAGTTTGTCTTGACTTGCAAGGAAAACTTGTGCATAAAAACATTATAAGCGATAAGATTACTTTGCTTCTTCATGCTTCGGTGCCGAGTTCATTGTAATATTGGCAATACAAGGATCAACTCAGACCTTAAAATCCAGGGAAATAATAGCATCTCAAAGTATTTCATGAGATGCCAATGGTTACCGTAGGGAATAAATAATTTATTTTAAAGAATTTCAAGAAAGTGTGAAAGCCTTGCGCAGAGAAATAGATAAGCACATACCTTCGTGTGTCCGACCACAACATCTTATTATAACCCATACAATGCACCAAAGACCCAATACTCTATCCATTTAACCAAGTAACTGTAACAATGGATTAATATTTAGGTAAAAAGTAGAAATTCGCCGTAGGAAACTGCTTCTTTTTTTCGACAAATGTAGTTGAAGCCATGTCTCTTCACGTCTTCTTGTACTGTTGTCGAAGAACTATCACCCCTCTAGTGCCCAGGCCGGGACGTTTTACTAGTGTATCGCATTTCTTGGCACACTCATAAACAAGTTATTAGTGCTCCTTGTTAGACAGGCTAGAGCATAAAACTGATCAAGGACAACAGGCGTATAACATAATCAATTTTTAATTGGCTCCTAGCAACCCTTTATGCTTAATATACTGCAAAAAACCGCAAAAAAAKAATATCGCGTTCAACAAGGCGTTATACTGCTGTCCGACTGGTATCAATTTGCTTCCACCCATTTTATTTAAAGTAACTCATAGAACTGAATAAAATGGATACGCACTTGAAATTGTATTCGTTGAATGAGTGAGATATATAGCTTGAAATATATATCTAACTTAATTTAAAAAGGGCGGTTTTTGACATAAACGATTTGCTCTAAATTTCTCGGCCACCATAGCGAAGCAATGGGCGGATTTAGGGGGATGGCATACTCCCTTTTCATTTTAAAATATTTTTTCCCTTCGATATGTTTGTGTGAAATATACCCAGAACGCCGGCAGACTCCTGGAAACCACATTTTACATGAAATTCATTGTAGAACTTCACTCGAAACCGCCTGCATTCATGGCTTGGCGTTATCGGTTTTCAGTGAAAGAAATGCCCTATAGTTTTATGGCGATTCATTTCTTGGTAGTATGGGTAACAATAAGGTTTTATAAGAGAACATAAAAGTCTCTTGCAGTTTCAGTGCTAGTGACTTTGGGAGTACGAAAGACTTTGTCAAATATTTCAACACTTATTGCGTATTTTTTCCCGCTCTACTTTTAAATTTTTGAATTTTCCGTCATCGTTGTATGTCTTTTTTTTTTTTAGGATGTCCTTTCCTCTAACATTTCTCATTTTTTATATTTTCTTTTCTTGGCTTCTCCCTTCTTTTTTTCTTAGTCTCTTCTTTCCATTTAATTCCGTTTCTTTTCTCGTTTTCTTTAAATTGATTATTATTATTATTATCATTTTCTTTATTTGTCTAATTTACTTTTTTTTTTCTTTTTCTTTTCTTTTTCTTTTCTTTTTGTTTCCTTTTTCGCTAATTATTTATTCCTGTTGTAAGTCAGCGCCCTACCCTATTAGTTCCAGTAACTACCGTGATAACCCGAGGAAGGCCTGGAAGATATTGTTTTCAAGTCGCCCAAAAGAAGAAAAGGGCTTTGTATTTGAAACACGACAAGAAAGAACGACATTTTTATGCCTTTATTTTAATTCATATTGACTTTAGAACCTTATTTTATAAAATACATGTATTTATAGAATGCAGAAATATGAGAAACTGGAAAAGATTGGCGAAGGTAAGCGAGTGATCAGAGGGTTGAAGATGATGTCATAATTTTGGTTTATACCGGCTTGGGCGAATTTAATTGTCATTTTGTGATTTTGATCTGTCAAAGTCGTTCATAAAGGTAATTTCTGTCATTTAGGAACCTATGGAACAGTATTTAAAGCAAAGAATAAAGAGAGCCATGAGATTGTAGCGCTTAAACGTGTGAGACTTGATGATGATGATGAAGTAAGTTGCTGAACAAAATATGATAATTTTGGAAATCAAACAAAATCGATGACAGCAAGATCTTTCGTGATGGAATTTTTTAAATTTTTTGTTAGGGTGTTCCAAGCTCAGCCYTGAGAGAAATATCTCTTCTAAAGGAATTAAAACACAACAATATCGTAAGGTTAGTCTGGTTAATACCTCGTTTTAAAAAAAGTTAATAATAATATAATTTATATAGTGCTATACATACATTGCTTTCATAAGCGTTTTAAGGTTGTTTCTCAAAAAATAAGCCTATCTTAGTTTCTTTTTTTCTTTTTGTTGTCACCAAAACAACGTGTCATTTATAAGTTATTATAAAGTCTTTACACTGTACATTACAAGGTCAGAAATTAAGATGAACAAATTACTTATATTTTCAAGGTTTTTCTTTTCTAAAAGGGGAACTAAATTGTTTTTATTGTTTTAAATTAAAATTTTAGAAAAGGTCATACCAGGTGATCTCAGGAATGCACGCAAAGGGATGTAGTTTTTTTTGTTTTTCTGGGTACTTYGCTTTTCATTTTATTTATTTATTTTTTCATTTTTCCTATCACTTTATTTTTATGGGGTCGTAGTATTCCCAGTGTTGTAGTTTTTCCGGGGTCTTCAATCTCCAGTCTACCTGTAAGTTTTTACAGCCTTTGTTTTTCAGACGCCTGAGCTAARAGTAGTTAAATTCGACAATGCTTTCTCTTATGGAGACAGCATGGTCGAGTGGTCATAGCGTCACCACCTTTACGACATTCGCAAGAAAGATTTATCTAAACCAGTTGCTCGGCACTTTAACTCTGCTAATCACTCTGAGCTTAATGCTATTGTTTTTGGTCTGTGTTTAACCCACTGCAGCAACAATCATCGTAAAACRAAAGAAATGAGCTTAATTCATTCACTTGGCACCGTTAATCCCCACGGGATGAACGAACGCTTCGCTTATAATTAAGTTATTTCCCACCTATTGTTGCTTTCGATCCTTTTGTTTTCCTTTGTTTTATGGCTTGCTTTTTTCTTATTGGTTTGTTTTCTCTCTCCTCTACTATRTAAACATCTCTCTGACTCTTACTTTCTATTGACTCCGACGAAGGACTAACGTCCGAAACATCAGTTCCTATTTTCACTACGGTGTATAACTTATCAAGATCTACAATAACTGTTTCATTAGAAACACCGACGCAGTCCACGCTAGYGTTTACTAGCCATCATCTATTTATTGTTATTAATTAATTATTATTAATTAGTACACAATAGAATATCTGGTGTTGAAGAAATACAGAGCACTTGCTGTGTGCAGTTGTATAAACCTGGTGCAACTATTTAAAAATTAAACTATCCAAAACAATGCAAATCCTTCAAATAATTTGGATAGTGTTCAACAATCAAACGTAATTGAACTAGCCAATTTGAACTAAAATCAAATCATAATGAACTTCCACACCATAATTCTAATTTGATTATAAATATTCTATTGCCTAAACAATCAGTAAACAATCAAATAATTAAAGCTCAATTGAAATTTTGTTCAGTTTCATTCCATTATGCAGTAGTTACTCCAGGCTAGGTATRGATAACAAGGGGGATAACACAAGAGAAATGTTAGGAGAAGTTATGTACAGTCTTGGACAAAAACAGTTGAGAATTTTTCATCCAAGGATCATGAAATAGTAGAATTTCCCTTATTAAAAAAAATATTGTCAGTACCCCCTCTCCCCCATGACAATGTTGGTCACAGCAGGCAAAGCAGCCCTGTCTCCCTCGAAACAACATTGTTTAGGGAGGGATCAGAGGGGGTCATTTTAATGGGAATTTTTCATGTTTTTCTCAAAATTTTTGACCAAGATTGTAGGCTCCTTTTTTGCAGAGTTCTTAGTGTCTGTTGTAATGTCATTAGTCTGTATCATATTAGTATGCATAACTGGAGGTTACAGCTGTACCAAGTGGTTACCAAGATGGCTTGTTCAATTTTGATAACTTTCAAAACATCACTTGTACTATAAATTCCAAATTGTACTCAAGATCATGTGATTTCCTATACTCATTTTATGATTCTCTAACAGACTCCATGATGTCTTGCACAGTGARAAGAAGTTAACTCTGGTTTTTGAATTCTGTGACCAGGTATTATTAACTCACCTGCTAATCATGAGAAATTGTTCTAAAGTGATCTCTCCGTTCAGGCTTTGATTAAAAATAAGCATCCACTTTTTCTCAAAATCGAAGAACCTCRAGATCATTTATTTATTAAAGCTATTATCACTCACACATTATTCTAGAATTTAGTGTGTTATAATATGCTGGTTTTCAAGAGGGGCAAAAAGAAACCTCTACCATAATCATGGTAGTCTCCCAACCAACAAACTTCACAAAAAGACATTGCCAAGTGCAGACCACAATGGTGAGAGGCGAGCTGTAAACCACCACCCCACCCATGCCACCCAAGAGAGGTGATAATTAGAATAACTTTGTTCCATGCTCCATTCAGTAAATGATAATGAAACTCATATTATGTACTCATTGACTGAGTGGGACAGCCGTACGGGAAAATGTTTGGCTCAAGGTGATGCCGTACGGACCGAGTGTAGCGAGGTCTGTACAAATGACCGAGAGCTGAAATATTTTCCCGTACAGCCTGACCTAACTCAGTCAATAAGCATTTTATCACATGACCCTCACAAAAAGAAAAATAATAAAATAAAAGAAAGAAAATATGGTCGCAGGTTTCGAGCAAGGTCATAGGGATTCCCACGGCCCTGCTCACTCAAAGCCGTACAGCCCTGCTCACGCCATTTTCCTGAAGATTTCTTAAGAGCGTGCGCCCAGGCAGATATGGGTCATATGATAGTTAAAAATATCAAGTGAAAAAAAAAAAAGAAAAAAAAAAAAGGCTCGCAATTCAATTGATAAAAACAATACCTTATAGTTTCTCAATTCAGTATTAGATGGTAATAAGAATATGTTATTTCCTTTCTAGGACCTTAAAAAGTACTTTGATAGCTGTCAAGGAGAAGTTGATGCCCATGTTGTTAAGGTTCAGCAGTAGTATATTTGGTAGTACTTTTTTTTATTTTAGAAACAGTTGAAGCAGATATAATACCTTACACTCCAGAAGTTATTGTTTGAGTGAATGCCAGACCTTGAGGATAGTTAACCATGTCTGGAACCCAGCTAGTAACAGAGCAAATAGGGCTGGAACATAACATTTTTTCTTACTTTTCATGATAACCAAATTTATGTCTTCTTTTGTAAGATGGTTTTAATTGTTGTTTTTTTTCAGTCATTTATGTTCCAACTTCTCAGAGGACTTGCTTTTTGCCATAGCCATAATGTTTTACACAGAGATCTCAARCCTCAAAACTTGCTCATCAACAAGGTACTGATTCATTCATTCATCTGAAAAAATATTTATTTTTTTACAATTTTCATTTTGTTTCAAGATTCTAAGTTGTTTTTACATTGTATGTACCAGGATGGTGAGCTGAAATTAGCTGACTTTGGCCTTGCAAGGGCTTTTGGTATTCCTGTGAGATGCTATTCAGCAGAGGTACCTAAAAAAATACTATTAAATGCAATTGCAACAATATATTATTCTATTTGTAATATATTATTCTTTTATAAATTAATATACCACAAAAACTTTGCAAGATAACATTTTCACAATCCTCTAACTGTTACATACTTTCCTGCAGTACAGAACTCAAGTAATGGTTATAAATCTCATGTTCTGATTGATTGATAGCTACTGTAGCAAATGCTTTGCCTTTAGGGGAGCACACAGCACATACATGTCATGCACATGCACACATTATATATATCGCATCATTCAGGCTGGTATCCAAATAGCGGTCACTGTAATTTTTTTTTTCAATATATATTGAAAAATGAAAAAAGTTGGTTTCTCTGTTGAACCGTTGTGTGCAGTTTTGTATAATATTAGCAGTTGTGGATTGGCAGTTGATACAACTCTTGGGAAGTGTTGAGAAGCACTACATGTATATGGGAGTTACCCTTGGTACATGTATTTAAAACTTTTGAATGTCATGTAAATTGTGTAACTGCCTAGTAAGTTATATATCATTTGGATCCTTAGGTGGTAACCCTGTGGTACCGCCCACCAGATGTGTTGATGGGAGCTAAACTTTACTCAACCTCAATTGATATGTGGTCAGCTGGTTGCATATTTGCTGGTAAGTGCAACTGAGCAAATCATGCAATAGATGTTTTGCACCATCCTGTGTTCACACCCTTATATGGCTTGGGCTTCCTGTGATTAGATGGCAGAACAATWAAATCCCTTTGCTCTACGGCCTCATCCAAATTTAGAAGTCCTTGGAATTTTCCTTGTCCAATTATTTCTTAATTGGACAGCATGGAGTCCTATTACATATACTAATTGGCATTGAGTCTTGAAAGGAATTATGGGTCATAATATTGTGATACCTGGTATGTCTACCCCCAATAACATCTCATATTTAGTGTCTGAGACGTTTACATGGAATCATGATCAATATGTTTTATTTTGATCCATTTCACTATACAATCGACCTTCATTCTTTTTTCCTTTTCTGACAATAGAAATGGCAAATGGAGGAAGACCATTGTTTCCAGGAAATGACATTGAAGATGAATTACGGAGAATATTTAAGTATCCTCTTTATAATTGAAAATGTATTATCTGTGCTTTATAGCTACTTAAAGTGCTTGCAGAAAATAATATAAAATTGGATATTCTCTGAAGATATGTACATTGAAAAAAGGTGTTTGGTACTTACCATTCCATTTTATGCATCCTTGACTGAACTTCAGAATTCTTGGCACACCCACCAATGAATCTTGGCCTAATGTAACTAAACTACCTGACTATAAAGTAAGTAATGTAACTTTCAGTGGTCATTTTAATCAAAGCTAAGTATAGAGCTACAGGTACAAAGTCCCAGAGAGAGGATTTTTGATGGGGGGGGAGGGGGTACTTGTTACAATGGACAAAGGCGGGAACACCTATGAGGTTTCAGGGGCAGGCTTCACCAAAAAGAATTCTAAATTGAGACACTTGGTATTTGGATTTCTAGCATTTTGAGGGGCATTTACAACATATTCATTCCATTGGCTATTGATATTTTAAATAACAAACAAGTAATTTAATGGTGGCACCCCTCCCCTCCCTCCCTGCAGTCCCTGCACTTTTAGGATGTCAATTGAAGTTTTTGGTTTACCTTTCATTCAGCTAGATAAGTTGATTTTTGAAGTTTGAGCAAATCTGTGCCTTAGAGTTTCTTGCAGTTCCTTTTTCCTAGTGACTCCTTTATTATTTCTACAGCCTTGTACCATGTTACTTTTACTATTTAAACTATAAAGTTAAAGTGTTCTCCCATCAGTAAAATCGTACCCTGGGGTCCAGAGGAATTATTAATTATCACTCAATGACATTTCCTCACTAGCTCAGGCTACTAAAATTGGAGGTACATCAATTGCTAATATTGACCTTCACTATGTTGCAAATTATAATGTTAATATATTTGATGTAATTGTTGGCCTTTATCTCTCAGGAATTTGCGCCTCAAGGCACATCTGTATCTCTAGAACTTGTTGTACCAAAACTTGGTGTTACAGGGAGAGACTTATTACAGGTAAGAATGCTTCTTTTTCTTTTTTTTTTCCGTTTTTTTTTATCACAAACATATGAATGCCTTATGGTGATCTTCCATCAGATGTTTATCAACAGTTCAATAGGTAATGCACTTTGGATTCTGATATCAAGTGCATATTCATCAAAATAAACATAGCATGTTATGCCTAAAAATGAGAAAAATGTTTTGTTGTCAGTCAAAGTCAAGCACTATGGTCGACATGTGCTACCTTAAGCTCTTCCCACTTTGTAATTCATGCCTTGGGTCACAGGTTCATTTCCTTACTGAGCCACATGTGTGAGTCGAGTTTGTTTCACTGATGTGCTGCCCTCCCCCTTGCCAGGAGAGTTTTCTCCAATTTAGCTGTTTGTCCTCAGGCTCCATTTGAAAATTCATTTTTACTCAAACTCATTTCCTTTCTCTTAGACGGAGGGGAGGGATGCACTAGACCCCTTGCATGTGACGTCAAAGCAGCTCATTTTGGAGGGCAAAAATAGAATGTCAATCTCCTGAGAATTGAAAAACTATTGTTATGTCCTCCAAATTGAGCTGCATTCCGACGTGCTGCAAGGAGTCTATGCCCTCGTAATAGTTTAACTTCATTTTAGATACCAATCGTTGTCAGTTTTCGAATTATAGCCGCTGCGTACGAGACTGTCTTCCAATCTGACTTCTATTATTATACTTTTTTTTAACAGAAATTATTAGTACTCAACCCAGCACACAGAATATCGGCAGAAGACGCCATGAAACATCTATACTTCGCTGATCTTAGTCCAACATTCAGAGGCTAACAAGGAATGTACATGGTGACTATATATACCTTGATTATCTACGGTATCTTCTCTTCTTCTTCTTCTTCTTACCTATATTCTATGTGCTGATGCACTATAAGTACCATAAGTTAACTACGAAGACAAAGGTTTTCCCGTCATCCGCCGCTTGCAGTGGACCCAACACCATGCCGACTGTGTTTTCCACTTACACAGCCTTGTATTGTAAAATGATAAAATACATAATATTAAAATCAAATTTTAACGATCTATACATAGACAGTAAGCCACATTCATTCAGACACTTTGGACGGTCGGTGTTGGTCACTCCCCCTTCCCTCCCCTCCCTCCCTATTTGTGTGTGTAGGGGAGGGGGGTTCCGAGGGATGAACTCTGTTTGTTGGGTCAAATTTTCTTCGCAATATTTTTCAGTTTCAAACTAAGAATCGCAATGCAGACAAGTCTTTTTTGCATGAAACTCAAACAAAGAATCATCATGTTCTTAAGAAAGTGATATACCCTAGATCAAGTTATGCGTTGAAAAGAATTCGTAATGAAGAGGTCTAGAGTTCGCTAATAGCATTTGTTTGCTCGTACCCTGGGTGGTCCCTCTTCAGAAACCTTTAGAATTTATTGCGCTCTTAATTCATCTCCACTTCAAATATTTSAATCTTCTAGAGCTTATCAAATCTAAGAGGCAGGGAAGATCTGAAGTCGTTCATCATTTGCCTCAGCTTTTAAAAACATGGGGTCAGCTTATCGAGGTCATTTATTTGTTGAGAAGAAGAAAAACAACAAATATCCAAAAGAAATTAAATTTATGAGAAAATATATACTAGACCTCAAGAATAAGTAATCAATTATTAATTAACACTGATCGAAGGCTCGAGGCCCAAAACATCAGAAAAAAATTTTCTTTTCTATACGATCCTCAAATATTTTTATCTTGATTAACGATGTTGCTCACTTCAAACTTTTCATTATTCTATAGAATATTGGGAAAAAATGACCAAAGCATAAGGAAATTGGTTACGAATTCCGCCTCTTCCTTTCCTTGATCCTCCTTGGCTTTTCGTTTTAGTGACCACTAGACATCCCTACAAAGGGAAACACCAATTGACCCTTTTAAAAACTGGATAAGTCGGATATCAGTTTAGTTATCCCCCACTTGTCACCTAAACCGGCAATTCTTAAAGTCAAGGCACTTAGTAACCCTCAATAACGACTGGWATAAACATTTATGTAGTGATAGATAACTATGAAGTTTGATAACATGAGACACTCATTCGAGTGAAGGCATTTAACCCGCAAAATCAAAAAAAAAATACTAGTCGACATGTAATATCAAAGACACACAAAAGAAAACAATGGAATTAGGGTATACTAAAGTGTATTAGTTTAATATCTATTTCACGGGTCTAGTGACTTCACTCTATAATCATATATACAGGGATGGACTCGGATATAGAGTGGAATTTAGACTCAGATATAGAGATTCGTGCCCTGTGATTGGTCGAGCGGCCAGTGACTCTGAGACGACAATCACGGCTCGAGCGGTGATTATGAGGTCTCCCAAAGTTTGCCAGAGCGAAAGTAATATTAAAACGTTTTTTAATTCTGAATTTCAACTTAAACAACTAATACYCTCAGGCTGATTGATTTCGGGGAATATTTATCTCGCCACTCGAAGACTTGCGGTTCGGTAAATATTCACCTATAATCACTTTGCGTTCGGCGAATAAGTGTTAAATAACTGTCTGAGCCCGGTTGTACGAAGCCTGGATAGCGCTATCCAACGGATAAATCCTTATCCAGTGGATAAGTCGATGCTGTTATCCAATAAATGTATCCACTGGATAAGATTTATCCGTTGGATAGCGCTATCCAGGCTTCGTACAACCGGGCCCAGTAGGATTATTTATATAGGCGTGGATGTATTTGTAGCTCACTAATATGAGACTGCTTATCACGTTGCAKTGGATCGATAGTGTTCACATTTGCATCGCTTTGGTCCACAACCCCAACCCCCATCCCCCATCCCTTTTGGGCCGCTATGCAGGCTCAGTATCTTCACAATCTTATATACTCTTTACTGATRTCGTGCTTCCACTAATGTTGCTCGTTTTTATAGGCATAAGAGAAATTGATAGATGATCGATGATAGTCAGTTCAGTCAAGTTTATCTTCAATGATCTCCGCCAAAGTTATTCATTATAGTGACTTACACATTTTTGGAGCACCAGATAAAATCATAACCCTTTCTGCTCTTGCAGTATATTTTAAAAAGACGGTCCTGTTCGGTTGTTTGTTTTTAAATTTTCGTTGATTTTTTTTTTTTTTTTTTCTCCCTAAAAAAGTATATTCCATAAAGACAAAATAAGCGGATTAGAGCATTGCATAAGACAAAATAAGATTAGACCAAAGTTTTAAACAAGTACCATACTGCATTTCAAAGATGACATTGCAGAAAAGATTACCTAAACTAGACAATACTAATTCTTTACATCTGATTGACAGGAGTAAATAGACCGTTAATAAACAACTTGGTTCAAACTAGCTCAGTAGCCCAAACGTTACCTCAGACTATAAACATATATAGGTCTGAGTTTGGTTTTTCTGCTTTTAAAAGTAAGAAGAACTGAGTTTGCCATACTAAAGGACATTGGATTAAAAAAACCTTAAGAGAAAGTATCATCTATACTGCTTAATCCCTCAAAAATTACTCGGTCACTGAATAGAACACTTTATTAGTTTACTTTTATCGTCATTCCTGATAAATTTTTTTTATTTTTTCCTTCAAGTCAGTCATCTTACCAGACTAAGACCAGACCAAACAGTACGCCTTACCATCTTGGAATGGGTCGATTCTGGACTTTGTCAATCGTGAATCGCGGTCATGCAAGTGGCTGGATCACCCCTSAGTCATTGCAGATATATAGGATAGATTTAAGAGCATTTATTTTAAATAATCTGCTTTTCCTGGGCGTAGGTTAAAATTAGACTGCGGTAGATGAACACGAAGATAAGTTGGAATTTACGTTATCATTCCTGCCACACTTGTATGTTACGTTATGCTCTGCAAGTGGAAGTCCTAACTACGCCCCGCGGTTTTCATTAAGATATTCGTTGGAAACTGAACTGAAATGGAATTCTTGAGAAGAGCCGGTTGACATCAAAGTAAGCCCTGATTTCTTTTTAATTTGAAAATCGCTTTGTTTCTAAAAATGAAGGAACATTAAGATAACCCCGCTGTCCCACGGTTTCCTCCCCTTCTTGAGTTATCGCAACAGGTACTCGGAAATACGTCGCCATTCATTCAACTTCGCCAAAATTCAAAACTCATTAATTCTGCGTTACTTACCTCCATGGGCTTGATAATGAAGCATCCTAGCGAAGTTAGACAACCCAGACAAACTATCTAAACCTCTTACTTATATTTCATATGTCCGGGGATCGTCGTTGAAAGCTGAATACCCATCCTTCCGTCCTGTAATACGCATGCCCAGTTCGAACCATCTGACTATGTACATATTATATACATAAATATACTAACGTGACTAAATCCCAGAGAAATTAAACGTTCTTTTATAGGACTGTTAATTTAATTCACCACTAAAATCACGAATGCAAAAAAAAAAAAAAAACTTTGTCTTTGAGAATCAAAGAAGTGAGCACTGAGTGGAAACTATACTTAACATTAACCCTATTACCGTGGTGGAAACCAGATAAATCATTTTAAATTCGTAGTGGTTAGGTTAGGGGAAAGAATTCAAAAAAATTGGTACGAAAATATTTTTTTTATTTGTCTGTCTTTCTGTCTGTCTCTCTACATTTTAAACTCTTTAAAAAAATTTTTTTTTTCGTTTTGTTACACTGTTGGTTGAGCCTCACCGATCAATGCCGATTAATAATTGCCGTCAAACAAACCTTACTCCATATGACTTTGTAACGATACTTAAGAGAAAATCTTTACAGAATTTCCCTATACACTATTTTATYCACTATTATTGCTTGACCACGACATTTACAAGGTCCATCTATACTGAATCACTATTTACAGTCTGTTAATTTTCTTGACAGAAGTCTGTGTCTAATTCTTATTTTACCAGTTACTTCCGTCTATAGAGAATGCATCTACTTYGTTTATCGGAAATCCGGGATTTTCTTTGCTTGATTTTCTAGGCTAAAAATTGCGAAGCTTTATAGAACATCGATCTTGGGATATCTATTTGGAACGGTATATATAGGGCTTAAGCAAGTCATTAGCAGACGGTATTTTTCGACTAATACATCTTTCCGCTATGTGTGCCAGCTCGTGTTCATACGGTTCTGCACTTTCAAATTACCCAAGTGTATTCCACACCTAGTGATGAAAAAATAAATTTTGTAACTTTAATTTTAATTTTTTATTTTTTTTATTTTTTCGGATTGGCGTTCCTGTTTCTATAGGGACAACTATGTATCTTATTAGCACACTCTGTATAAAAAGACGCAATAATTAATACAGCTTTTTTTTTCAAGGTAATACATGCTCATCGGGGTACTCTATTACCATACAAGATGACCACTTACCGCCACATCATTACTTTTCTGGACTATCATAGCGGTGCAAAACCGACTTCTTATTAAGCGAAAAACAATCTGATATTTAGCCGARCTCAATTCGTTTTTCAGTCCTCGCATGCGTACCGCTTCATTTAATCCCAGCGGTCAACAATGTTTGCGGYGACCTTTATTATGGAGAGAACAATAGCTACCGCCCCCTTTCTCAGTAGGTTTTGTTCTCTAAATTAGTTAATTTTTCACAATTAAATCCTTTACAATTTATTAAATTCGCATCACAAAATCCCGAATGACTTGGCGTAAATAGTCTTCTTTTGATCAGAGCGCAGATGGAGTTCGTTGTGCCGACAATCGAGCCGGGCAACAAGGTTCCATGTGAAGCAAGGATATTATTTACGTTTTTTTCAATGCTGATCCTTCAATATATATACAAAGATTATGCGGATCGCTCCTAAATAAGCTTGTTTAATTGAGTAATATTTCCATCTGCCTTTATTTTCGTGCAACCAAAAAGAGACTTAGTCCAGCCAACTTAAATTTGACCTTTTGAAGAAAGCAGTTTTATTACACGGCATCGGCAGTCTATGTACAGCTTATACTAAGTGCCGGTCTAGATTGGAGTCTTAGAACACTTAGAGTAGAACTTGATTGGAAGAAGGTTTATAAGAAGGTTTACATTAAACTCACGCTCCGATAAATCACTGAATGGACCAATTATCAGCAGCTTTTTCATCAATATTGGAGATATACATCAGGATGGAAAAACACGGCGCCCCCTGTTTGTGTCCTAGGCGGCTTTAGATTGTAATGTTATTAGCGTCTAAGAGTATCATTTCGTTCAATTAAACCATGGTTCGTTTGTTGAATTGCGGCACTTTGAGACGAGCTGCAGAAAACGAGAAAAAGTGACCTTTCAACCACATRCGTTTTACTGAATGACTGGGCAATTAACTGAACGATATCCCGCAACCACTTGCAAAGCAGGACACCAGTTAGTCATTTCTCCTAAGAATTTTCTAGCATTCCTCACTATCTTTCAAAGTGCTAAAAGAAAAGAAAATCGTCTTTAAGAGGGCGTGAGATATACGCAAACATTAATTCCTTTTCGAATTTCCGGGGCAGGATTTCTTAACTAAACGTTACCATAYCAAACCGCAGGCATTACTATAACTCATAAAAAGATTACCAAGGTCGCGTCCACAGGTCAGAAGGGGGCATCCGGCGAATTATGGGTAACGGACAAGTTAGCGAACTCACTTGCTAAGGTCTCCGTTTCTCCCAAGTTGCCTGGATATTGCTAACACAATTAGCGCAGTTTTAGAAGACGCCGCGAGCCAATCACGTTCAGGCGTTGATAAAATTTATAAAGAGAAAGTTAGTGACTTGCACTCTCAAATATTCAGTGATCCGATGAAGCGGGAGATTCTGAAAGAGACTATTTAAAGGAAAGTGTGCGTTGTTTTATTGAATTGACAGTTTTTGGTCATACCTCGGGATCTTTTCTTGCCTTTATATCTTGGTTATCTTCTGGAACGAACAAGCAATGAAGTCACTGACATCATTCGCCGTTCTCTTGTGGCTCATGATAGATTTGAGTGGAAGTCTAGTGGTCCATTCCGGACAGAGAAATGCATTTAACTCAAGAATATGGAGATTGCGATTGCAAGCCGCAGTGAGGTTGATTCGCCAATATCCATGTATTAACTGGCGATCAGGCAACAGTTGCACCAGTACCCGTCAAGTTCCCGTGCAAAAAATGAATATATACATCGCTACGAAACACCAACAAAACGAACAATTGACGGCCAGACTACCAGATCGTAAACACCGCAGTCTGCTACCAAACAGTCGTAATATACACAGCGTTTTGGCTATCGATCCTTATCCTGAGGCCAGCTTCGGACATCTTGTATACATCTTCTTCGTGGAAGAGAATGCAAACCACCTCAACTGCACGCAAAACAGCACAGCGATTCTTACTGGTGAGTACAGAACTTTTGTTCTTAAACTATTTAGTCTTTTTGGTGCCCTTATAACAGGACTCGTGTATTTATGACAGTTTTGTAGTGCAAGCTTGGAGCTTGGCAAGGCTACGGCCGATCAAGAAAATACGTAGTAAAATGAAAAATATGAATAATGTGATGGGCAATGCAAGTTTAGTTCCAGTTAATGTTTGAGCAATGTCAGAAGCCTATTAGAAATCCAAAATACCTTGGTTTTACTCAGAGTTATAGAAAAACAAAACACTTATGATTTGTGCACTCGTAACCTTGTAATATAATAATATAAACTCAGTCACTCTTAGTAAAGCATCATAACTCAGTAAAAAGATTGTTATACGTATAATACAGYTAATCCGGATTTGTTAGTCGCCCCGAAGTCGGACGTTTTCTTTGCGCTTCATTCATTGAGTTTAATTCTCTCATTTAAGCATCTGGGGACTGTATRATAGCCGCTACTAAAACGCACTGCCAGAATTCAGTTGACGAGAGGAAACGAAAAAARTGTTACATCGACTTCCTGCCCCATGTTTTCGTTGCTGGCGACCCAAGTCGGACCCAGAAACTAGTTTGTCAAGATCGACTTTTTGGATTTGGCAAGTGCAGGACTTTGACGGCTGCTCCGCCACTTCAGTGTGYCAATTCTCAACGCTGCCCTTATCCACCTAAAGCCCCACCAAAGACTTGCACCTCCAAGAGATGCGACTATGCCGTGTTAGTGTCCGGAGGATGGAACCCCTTGACAGCTCATTCTCGCCATGCAACAAACGTACAACTTTTCTGGAAATTCCTGCTTCATAACAAATTCAAAAAGGAACACATCACAACGTTTTATGGCAGCGACGGCAAAATCGAGCGTAAGTAAACCCTTGTGTTTTCATTATTGATTAGGTGAATTACCGGTCCTAGACCTTGATATGAGTCACTTATCGCGGCATTTGGAGTGCTAAATGCATCTGATGCAAATCTCGGTCGGCAAGCCCCGTTCAAAGCTGTTTAATGAATGTGGATGTGAGTGGCTTTGTTAACACCAATCTGGCTTTTCAAATGTTTAATTGCTCTATTCTACGATTCGGTTTGTTCATAGGAGTCCTAACTCTTTGATGTTCCTACGAGAAAAAGARTGACATGCCAAAATATAATTAAAAGTGCACTAAATCTTCGCGCCGCTTGGCTTCCAAGCGCTAATTTTTTTTCTGAAAAAAGTGTTGATGTTCTTTAGCGGCACAGATAAACGATTCGAAAATGTGATAACTAGCAAGCAGGTCACATAAAGTTCAATAGGGTCTCCGTAATTAATCTTAAAGTAAAGACGCAGTCGATTTCTTAGYAGTTCCAAAAGAAGTGTCGAGATTTTTTTCTCCTACGCTTACTTCTTATCTTTTCAACGTAGATATAAAAAGCACCTTTGATCCTACAATTGTATAAATCATCTTTAAGATAACAGARGTCTACAAGTTTAAAAATCCTTTTTATAAACTGGATTTGACTATACCAAACATAAGCAGATGTTATTTCAATATATTGCAAATTTTTAGTTTTCTATTTCTATAAAGTGCTAAGTGAAGTCGGTGCGCCAGTAGCATCACATCAAAGTCCTTCCGACCATACAAAAAAAGTCGCTAATCGCAGCGGGAAGACCATAGCTTGTTTTTTCTATCTCGAGGAAGTTAAAAGGGAATCAGCCTGCCGTACGTAGCAACGTCCAACTAAGATGTTTATCATAGATCACGGGGTTCGATCTTTCTRGCCAATAAGGGCACGTCACTGAGTTTGATCATTTTCCCGCTTCCTTCGTTTTTCTCTCATCATACATAAAACACTCATGTTCAGTCTGCCATAATTGATGTAACAAGTGGTCCGTGAGAAAGTACTTGAAAGAACTTTAGGTTTTAACATAAGGCAAAATGCTTAAAGTCCAACCAAGCTAAAATTCGCATTTGCAGACTTTTATAATTATCACTTTTTTAGGCTTTGTGTACTGGACTTTTTAGGACAAACTTTTTTACGTGTTCATTGTCGGGCCGCTCCTTGAGTATACACAGAACGTGAAGAGMATATCAAACAACTAATATCTTTATGAGTGAACGTGCACACACAACATTAATTTCATTAGTCACTAAAGAAACGATTACAAAGAAATTAGAGCATTAAAGTACCGGTATTGCGGAATGAATAAAAAAGGAAGCTCGCCGTACACGTACGCTAGATGCATCAATAATTTCATTTTCACGTAGTAAAATCAATTAATGTTTAATTTACCCTCAGGATATTTTAGCATATACTTGTGAAATACATTTTATCACGATCATTTTTGTAATCATAATTTAGGAAYGTTGGAAACAAAAACTTAATAAAGCCTTTGTCCGCTATATTTGGTTTTTGAGATCTTCATTGCCCAATTCGTTTCGCGGGACATWTGGCAATAAAACATAGAGCTTCTAGACAATAAACTGTGCTTTTCTCATAAACTCTTTCCAACTTGTTAAATTTAAGGCAGCACGTAGATTTAATGCAAACAACAGCCGTTATAACCCCCCCCCCCCCCTCCCTCCCGTTTTTCTCTAACCATCAGTCCTCCTTTCTCTCTCTAGTCTCGGATGGTAGAGAAGCACCATGAATGAATGCACGACTTATCGATCTTCTGAAAAGCTAGAGTTTCAGCTGTTGCCAGGCAATAACCCAAAAARAATTAATGGCTCTTAATGATTTTAAAAATAACAAAATTATTTTTCATCCATATATTTATCATCGGAGCAGCTCTCATTATTCTTATTGAGGCGCTAAGATCGTTAGACATTCTGTACGTGTGCCCGAAGAACCGAAACGCGTGCCAACACAGCAGCACCTGATTTCAATTTGATTTTAATTTCAAGTTCGTCATTAGCGACATTTAATATATTTTGATTTGTTTTTGTTGGGAACGTGCGGTAGCAATTCCAATGCAATTTTCTTTTATCCCCTCAGRCAAAATAAGTTCACGTACGAAAAGACTTGACCATCTGTAGGTTGATATAATGATCTAGAACATGTAATTTACCACTGTTGGTACTATTAATAGAGGAACTGCTTATGGCATCTGGCACGATTTTAACTCAGTTATTTTTGACGATATCGGCTCGTTTTTTGTGTTGGTTTTTTTCCATTGCTTTCATAATGCCCCTGCTGATTATGCAATGCAAATTTTGCGTTTGTTGCTTCTTTCTTCCTTTTTCATTTTTATTTTCCTCGTCAATTCCTTTTCTCTTTCCTTTTCTTAACGTRTTTTTTATTTTTCTTTCTTTCCTTGTCTTCTCTTTCTTTCTCCAGTCCTCTTTTTCCCGTCCTTCTCCTCCTTACTTTTTATTATCTTTCACAAAAACTAGTACCCCAAAAGAATTTATATAAAAGGATTCAGTGCATTACATGACAAAGTTTCTCGTTTATAGGGCTCCCGTTCATAGCAGTACTTTTGTTACTGAAGAGAATACCCTGCTTAAATANAGGTTTTCATTCATTCATTACYTTAAACTACGTACATTGAATATAAAAAGTWTATAAGGCGTTTATATCATCTGCTKTCTATAATAGCGGCTTGCTGATCTTATCATGTTCAGTGCTTTTTCYWCAAKCAAAAGTAACTATGTACGATTACGTATCTTAGTTTTATGAGTATTGGCTAGGTCAAGTGGCTAGGCGTTTCTTAACTTTTCAATCGCCTATTAAAATGCATTCCCGTCGGTTCTTTCCAAGTTAGGTCACCATTTGTCATACTAGATGCATATTTGAGTCATCGTGATATCCACAGTAAAGCAGTCATGAAACGTTAGTTATTTCGGTATAATATCACCGCGGACGTAGCAAGATGCTCGCGATTCAGTGATCAAAGGAAGCGCACGGCATTTCTTAAGTGGATTTATTGTAAATTTATTCGACTTAAGACACTAAGAACGTCTATGATTTCGAGATTAAATACTTATTTGAGCATCTTTACGTATTAGTGAATTAAGAAGCCACGAGTAAGAAAATGCCCACGCTGTAAGGAAGTGCCGAACAGTCTTCGAACAAAAAAAAAGTGCAATGTATAAAAACGTGCATTTTACACTAAGTGACCGTGGTCAACTTCGATAACAAGGACTCTTGAAAGTATTTGATACCGTGTTCCTGCATTTAAAGACAGCTATTTCAATAAGAAATTAAAAAGACTATAAGCTACAAAACAAACCAGCGAAAAATAAACATTAAAAGAAACTAAATCGGTCTTTTGACTTGGCCAGTTTGGGCCGYTAATTTTTCTGTGAAACAAAAGGTAACTCATGCTGTTTCTGTAATTACCTGCGACGCGATTCGCATTTGGCTGCTGAATTGCTTTAGATTATTCTAATGTTTATGCGGCAAASAAAAGACCCAAGGGCTAATCCTTCTTTAGCTAGCTCAGCTTGTCAARTATTGCTTAGTTTTGATGAGAAAATGTAACTTTTTCATCCGATTAAATCATAGCTCACATGTAGGGAAYCTAACCCTCAAAGTCCTTATTATATCCATGCAGTTAAGCTAAGTTATCGTTAGAGTTAACCAGTAGTTCCCCATTATTGCCTTTTATATTCTAGTATTTTAACCTTGACATCCGAAAAGAGGTCAAGTTGTAAATCCACACCCAAGGGGGCAAAATCAAGAACAAAAATTCAACACAATCCTTTCTTTTCTTTCAATGGCCATAATATTTTATCGCAAGAAAACATTAACTTTATTGGTTTTGGTGATATTCATTTTTTGCGAAATTTTAACGATTAACAAACATCTCAATGGAAACCACCTTTCACCTATTTAGCTGAGTGGATTTTTCAAGAATGTATACATTTTTGTTGCAGTTGATGGCAACCCSAAAACAACTCGAGATGCCTCGGCAGCTATGACTGATTTTGGAGTGACCGACTACATTGATAAACTTTGCAAGGCACGTTGGTGCGTGGACACTTTGGTACTCTATCTGACAGGACCAGCAAAGAGCAATGGGGCTCTTTTGATGTGGGACGTTAATGGTGATGGACTTACAGAAAACAAAGAAATGTTTGCCGTCCACGAAATTTTTAAACATCTAAAGGGCTGTACTGCCAAGCGTGTTTATATTATTGCTGATTATAGTTACTCTGGTCATTTGGTCCATAAACTCGACGAGCTTTCAAGGTCAAGTCATAGGAGATCTTATGAGCACATCACCGTTGTCGCTTCGTCGCAGGCAAACGAATACTCGTGGCGTAATGACTTCACTCAAACACTCATCAAATATGGCAAACAAACCACAACACGCTGCATWAAGCAACTTTTTCAGGTAATTAATTGATAACCAATGATTTTTAAACAACTATTGATTGATTKATTGAACATTTGATAAGGGGGTTTTCCGTTGCCATTATTAGGCTTCAAAAGCGTTGCTTGACTGGCCGCAACACGACAGATATCTACGAAATAAGTAGACACGAAATAATGTTTTTTTTTTCGGTGTTGTTGTTGTTGTAGTTGCTTTTGTTTGTTGTTGTTGTCGTTACGTTGTTGCCTCTGTAGTAGKTATTGTTTTAGACCGTCTTCAATTCGGTTAATCGTACAGATAGCACAAATCGACCTTTTGTCTCCCGCCAGAGGTCTTTACTCGCGCTAAGCGAAAATTATTCAAGCGCAGTTAATAAGCGAGCAAGTCTCAAGTGAATCCAGTACTGGATATATAGCGGGATGAAGACCTTATGGTCAAAGTGCACATGATTAGCACACTAGATCATAGACGAATAAAATGTCCGATGCTCAATAGATCGACATCATCTATTTTTTAGTAAATATATGTCCACTTTTTTTTTTTTTTTTCATTCTTAGAATAAGACGTGATTTTTTTTTTTCTTTTTTTCAGGACGTAAAGTCAGACTTTCAAATTCGGCGACATGTGTCAATACCCTCATTTGGCGAGGGCTCGTTACATTCTGGAAATTTAACAATATACGGAGGAAACTGCGGYCTTCCTTGGAGCCAAGCGTCACACGATATGGGCTGCAAAGTCATTCCAATTACAGACTTTAGATACAGACCCAAACACAGAAACTCGTAATCGACCTATTTTACTCATAAAGCTCATTATTGTAAATAGAGAAGAAAAATCCAAATATAACCAYTCTGTGTTTGAAACCATGCTGTGAAAACCATTCAGTTAACGACRTGAGGTAGACTGATCGAATCCCTAAAGATGAACAGATCTCATGAAACTGAAAACAAGATAGGTTTRGAAAACAGCATCAAAAGCAAAGCCTTTTTTAAATCCATTTTTTCCTTTTTTTTTTTCGTTCGCTTGGGCTGAATGTTTGACCGAAGTGCATGTTACGATGAAGTCTTTGTTTTGTTTGTTTGTTTGTTTGTTCTTGTTTTTCTTATTTTTTGAAGTTGAGAAGTAAGATTATATTTTTTATTCCCATAAACTAAGAAAGATATTTAAATTCAACAATTGAATCAAGATGTATAGAGTAGCAAGGCCTGATCCATACAAAGGMCGCAAATATAATGTACAACCCAAAGGCCTTCTTCAAGAGTATTGTTTAGTTCGTACAAATGAAACTGCAATCCACATAGTAGTGCTAATGATAGGCTGGCTTGTAGTATGAATTAGCTTGTAGTTTCTTTCCCCTAGGGAATATATATAGTCGAGCGCTAGCTTTTTTGCATTTATTTTAATTCATTTAAAAACATTTTAATGTTTGTGGGTGCTTTGATATATTTCGTTAATTTTTTWAAATTTTTGTTGGTGTTTTGATGTGATTTGATTTTTTATTACGTTGCCCTTTTTCAATCAAATTGCATTAGAGGGTTAGTTTCTTTAGCTTGATTCAAAAGAAACCTATATCGAAGATTCGTAATAATTGTAGTATATATTAGAGCGTGTTTCAGATAAATGGGTACGGTTCTGGCCGTACCATGTTATGCCATAACCTTGACTACGATAAAGCAAATGAAAACAATAGAGCAGGTGTATGTTACGTCATTGCTGCCATCTTGGTTGACGATAACAAAGCATTTCTCATTAGCTGCTCTTGTTAGATCAACCAAGATGGCGGCTTTTTCGATGTTATTCATACCTCAAGGGATTTTGAGTCACATGGTTGCAAACACTCTATTTAAAATGTTTTGTAAATCAACATTTTAAGTTTCCCACTCATACGAAAGGCACGCAGGTCAAATGCATTGATTAGCGGGGATTCAAAGCATGCTCAACGCACTTGACCGCTGAATAACATAACATTATTCAACTAGTAAACAAAGAACTATTATGAAACAGCCTTTACAGTTCTTCAATTGCTTAATAAACCGCCTTGACGACGGGATGGACAATCACTTGTAACGCCTTCAACGTTTTTWAATCTAGCAATATTTTTATAACCTGTGTTTAATACTATCAAATGTGACTAGCAACAAATAGTATTTCTTTAATGTAGATGAAATATTGCATACTAAAATATGAATTTGCTTGATTGTAAGTATAATTATGTAATTTAAAAATATGTGAAAWATTACGTGCGCAACTTGTGCAGATTTTTGGCTAGTTTTGCGAGTGGTATATTGTCAAATTACGCCTTATTCAAATCTTAAAAAAAGATCGTGAGAGTGGCAATACTGAACACGAGGTCAATTTCCCCAGAAAACTAAGAACGGTGCGATGGGTTTTGGAGGGAAAAAAAAAAAAAAAAGTCGTCACTTTTAAAATAGTTGRTTCTTGTTGATCTGAACAGACGTGCAAGATAAGTATCATGCAAAATGCACTCAGTTTTGGAAAAGGTTAATTAGCCTCCTTTTCAACACAACTATCTTCCTAAGATATGAATATGACTTAAATTGATAATTAATAAAGCGAATGCGAATACACCAAGAGTTATCAGCACAAGGCCTGGWCTAATACTAGAACAGTTGTAACAAGATTTAGACTCAACTATAAGATAGTAGTTATGTTATGTACATCAAATGCATTGTCATGYATGACTGATATAATAAAGTAAATAGATTTCAATAAAAGCGGTATTTTGATATATGTATATATACACTTCAGGCTCAAATTCCACGCCCATTCTTGCATTAGAGTTTCTATGCAATCAAACTCTTAAAGCTTTCAAGAGAAACTGTAAAGTAAAACGGCATTTGAACTCTGCATCTAACACCTCTTTACCTTCTACCTCAGATTTATTCACCTTTGTATCAATGAGCTAGCTTTATTTCTCAATGATCTGAGTTCGAATTCCATCTAAATCTATAGTCAATTATGGACTGTACATCACAGCTACGATAGAGTCACGATCAGTTTACACTACTGTTATCTTTCTACCAATGTTTTTCTTTTTTTACTAACCAAACCTGTGACTGAAGTATACTTATATCACAATACATTTCTTAAGTCTTTAAAAAGCAGCACGGTTGCTAAAGGTAAGAGCTGCATTTTTAACAATTCAAATTGCACAACCACTTTAGACTGGCTTTAAAAGTCATGCGAAAATTCAAGTAAAATCTTGATACAGATTAACAAACTCTAATTTAACTTTGCTACGCATATATAGAATGGCATATGACTTATACTGTTCAGTTTATTATAAGTAAAGTTAAATGTCCCCAAAATTGGCATAATCACGGAACGAATCCAGATATTTTTGGATGATGTTGTA
>NW_022261261.1:161148-171769 GCF_009602425.1 Actinia tenebrosa | reverse complement strand
AGGAAGGAAGGAAGGAAGGAAGGAAGCAAGAAAGAAACTTGCCCCTGTGATATAATGTAATATACCTTGGGTATGACGACAAGGTTCTGTTGCTTCTGACATTCATCTTTCAGAGTCTTGATCATTAATACTGTATTTTTTGAAGCACCTTCATCGAAATCCTTCATGTCAGCATCCAGGTCAAAGAGCAGACACCCAACAAGGTTGCTTTGAGCTTTGAGAAAAATACAAAAAAATCCATTTTTAATTAGGCTGCAACCAGTCTCATCTCTCCAGACTCAGTAAAATGAGTGTTTTGGGATTCCTGTGGATGCAGGCGGAGATTGGAGCTGAGTAGGAATTCCAAAACACTTGCCGTTACTGAGTTAATTTGGAAGGAAAAGTGGTACGGCTCGCAGATTTCATAAAAAGRTCATGCTGGTGACATTCAACAGAATAATTTCTTGTTATTTCTTGTTATTATTATTGTCATAGACACCATAGGGACTGTAAAAAAAGACCATCTTTCTTTTCTAGTAAATTTTTCTCTTTGTCCTGCAGTTCTCMATCTCTCCAAGAAAATCTAATTCTCTGCTTTCCCATGCCCCATAATGCTTTGCACCTTGGGAGGTAACCAATCAAAACACTGTCCCAAAATGAAATGTTCATCAATTGAATGTACACTACACCTGCTTTTATCTGAACAATAATCAGTTCATTCTGAGTTAATTTTGCATGTTCAGAACATCATGAAACATTTGGTGTTACAAAAAATGTATAGGCTTATGAAGAAAAAATTTAAAATATGCTTTGAACTTGTTCAATATTCTCTTTCTGTTTCTTACTGTTTCATTTTATTTAACAAATATTCGCCGAAGGTGAAGTGAATGTCGGGGAATATTTACCAAGACACAAGTCTTCGAGCGGCAAGGTAAACGTTCTCTGACATTCACTGAGGCTGAGGCAAATAATTGTTGATTCTTTCAAAAAAAAGGAAAGGAACGATAATAGGCATTTTYTTTCTGGTAACAGCCGTAAAGCGGCTGGCCGCCATTTTGGATTATTGCTGAAGGTGATTATCATGTGATAGTGGGAGTTTCTCAACTAATCAGCGTGCGAGACTTTCAATAATCACCTAGGTATTTTTACTAAATTTGGATATCACAAGAGGTATTTTTAACATAGTCTGATCAGCCTTCAGCACAAGAAGTGCGTTTTGTTTCCTCTGGTTACCCCCCAAAGACGCAATTAGTATTTAATGTGTGTGAAAAGAAGGGAATTCTCTCAGTGAGTTAGCCTTGCCATGACTTATTCCTCTAGTTGGATTTCCTGTGGTGAGTCAACTAAACTAATCTCTCCCTTTCCCTTCTCTTATAACTTTGTCACAGATGGTGAGAAAGAAAAGTAGAAACTTGTTAGGCCTTTCCAGTTTGGGCATAATGTTTTCCCATTTGAGCTAGATGTGTCATTCCCTAGAGTATCCTTTCTACTTTTAATGTTTGTGCATAAAAAAAGCACATATGGATATGGATACGACTTAAGAAAAGAATCTTATTCTCAAGAATATTACACTCATGGTAAAAATGATCTATTCAAGGGAGACAAAAATTCACTACTGTAAATTTAAAGTAGAAATGTTGTACCTTCACTTGGAAGACCTACACTCTTGACCAAATCACAAAAAATCTTCTTCACAAATGGTCTACAAAAAACATATAATAAAAATTGAAAAATAAGAAATAAATGAAATAAATGAAATAGAACAATAATTAAAAATAAAATAAAATAAATAATATAGAAAGGAAAGGAAAGGAAAGGAAAGGAATATTAAAGGAAAGGAAAGGAAAGGAAAGGAAAGGAATATTAAAGGAAGATAAAATGAACAAAACGAAATGAAATGAAAAAATAAGGGTTTTTTTGATGTTTCTCCCTCGCCTGCAAAAATCAAATGCTAATGATCGTGAAATGAGGGCCACAGATTTGTTAGCCACTGGCTATTAAGTGCTACTCTCATAAGACTAAAACAATTTATTTTTAATCTCAAGGGGAGTTAGAGTCATGTGACCGAGCTTAGTGTAGATGGTCTACAGGGATAAAAGCAATTTGGCCTATATCAGATCAAGATTCATTTTTTCCAGAAGACTGAAAAAAAAAATTGGTTGACAGCCTCTCAACAAAGAAGATTGATATTAGACACCTAAGTATATAACGTGCTATAAATATCACTAAACGTAATTTGATATCATAATAAGCTCAAGTGTTTTGACTGAAGTTGGATCGTCAATCACGCAAAACCTGAAAGGATTACCTTAGATTATGCTAATTTACCCCCCTCTTTCGTTCAATAGTCATTCATTTATAAAATAAATATTCAAAATTTTTGTTATTTTGACTTGGTTTAGAATGCTGTTGTACATTAGTCTTTGACCTTTCTGCCTCATATTATGCTTTGAACATGACACACAAACGTTTAGAGTAAAGAGCAAGCGTTCATGCTTAATATAATTTTAAATCCAAAATATAAACCTTATTTTCGACTAAGCCTTATTCTTCATTTAGTATTAAAAGTGGACAAAACTGCATTTAACTTACAATAGTAAGTTTATCAACACAAAACGCTTTTAATAAATTTATTATTTTAGCCATTGGTTATAAAATACATCTATTTTCAAAATATTTTGAGGTTCATGGAGTCGTCCGCTTGAGCGTGAAAATTGTTCTTCTTTGATCAAGGAAAAAACCTACCTTTCGTGTTTAGCAGGAAAAAGCAAGCACAACTCAATGGAACATAGTCTCATGTAGGCAAATTTTCCATCGGCAGATAAGAAATCGTTGATGGTTTTCTGGCTTGTTTTTGTTTTGCTGGTGCACGAAACTAGCTGTTCAGATCCTTCCGCCATGTTTAGTTATCATGTCAATAAAAACAGTCCCGTTGGTTCCCGCGAGGATCCCGCGACACACGAGACACAGGTAGCCCAACAAGAAAGCTTAATGAAGGAAACTTCCTACTTCGTAACTTCTGAATCAAGAAAGGAAGTTAAACACGGRGGATGGGTTCCAGAAATACTATTTCCTACATGTAAGGACAAGCCGTAATTTTAATCTATGTCATTCTACTGAACTTAAAGAACATGGTCGTCTTGACCACTGAGGGGTTTAGCCATGGAAACCATGCATGGAATAAACTGACTTCGACCATACGGCGGCCATCTTGGATCGCAAGCCAAATACTGAACTTTGTTACATGAATGACGTCGATTGATATTAACTGCTCACTTCAAGAGAATACAACAACAAAAAATGAATTAAGATCGTACATCGATCACCTTTACCTATAAAAGAGAAATAAAGAAAAGACAAAGCTCTATATATATTTTTTCGAAATCCTTGGTTTTGTGTTTTGCCCCCTGGCAAGATGTTCGTATTGATTCAACAACTCCCTGGCTACTGAGATGCATTTTCAGGTCATCAAAGTCTACCGGAAGCCGGCGTACATAGAATTACCCTATAAGTCGTCGCGTGAAGTAAATCACATGACGTAATTGATACTAAAAGGTAGTACTATAAAAAAGACTTGAAATTTTAAAGCACTTAGCAATAGGCTTTCATGCAAAGGGATCATTACGTACACTAAATCTCTTAAAGCAATATAACATGTGCTTTGTCAGTCAACACTGAAGAGTTAAACTCCACTCTTGTACTTTATAGTGAAGTACTAAAGCAAACCATCCAACTGAAGCGGACTTCCGATTAGAGAAGGTAATTGACATGAATCTGGCTTATTTATATTGAAATCTAAGGATTTTCCCCCTAAAATCGTAAGTCATGGTTTCTTTCTAATTATATGTTGGAGAGTGGGGAAATCTCAGTGTCACATAACACGATAAAGTGAGTTGACAGGATAAAAAGACAGTTACTTACCGGAAGGCGTATGGCCATATCAATYGCGAAATGCAATGTTTCCACGTTCTTCTTCATCATCTTCGCAGTTCTCCTCCTTCTCCTCCTCCTCATGTACTTTTTCTTCTTTACCTATCTCTTCCTGGACACTTTGTCACTTCCATTAGTTCATCTTCAGTCGTTTTTTTCCTTCGAATTAAATTCTAATTACTCTTTCTAAGTCTTGCTCTTCTTCTTCAACTTATCCTTTGTCTTCCTCTTAGCTTTTGAGCTAATATTAGCCCTCTCATAGATAAGCTAGTGGTGCAAACTTACTTCCATCTATAGGTTCTATTGCGCTTCTATCAACTACCAGCTCCACATAACATCCCGTCCGTGATGAAATGTTTACTTTTAGATAGTTACATGGCTTATTCGATCTCGAGCCTGTGAAATGTTATCACATTTATTTTTTTTATTTTTTATAATTTTCAGTACAAATAGCTGATAAACTATAGCGATACATAACGACAAACAAACAGTTGATTTGACTTCTGATTATGAATAAATTAGGTCCTGGGGAGGGGATTAGGTCGAAGGTAGTTATAAATATAAAATTTCTCACTGCCCGGATATTCCTGTTCCGGCTATTTCCTTGTTCTTATGTACTACTGCGTCTTTTCATTACCGATCGATCTCAAGCAGGGAGATGGAAGCATAAGCTAAATTACCTCTAAATATTTCAGATCCTTTTGGTTAGCGTGGGCATACACCATTTTCAAAAAACAGTTGTCATCGCCAAAGGCCAAAGGCAATAGGCGATATGCGAAAAGCAATAAGAGAAAAGGTATTTCCAAGATAAGAATAACTGGAATGACTTGTGTTTCTGCTTCTTATTCTCGTCAAGGACATGGACCTTAGTGTTGAGACGGATTCAATGTTGTTTGTAGTCGACGTAACCATTTCCGTCTATGAATGACTTTTCGCCTTTCGCTTTAAGATTAAAACGAAAGGATAAAAAACTTTAATTGTGGTGTTAATTTTCAAATTTCTTTCGTCCACTTGATCATAGTGTCAACTGAGTGACGAAGCGCCCCTCAAACCAGCCCCATAATGCACCGTATTTCTACAACTCCGGAACGGCAGTAAACTGTGTTTTCCGGATTAAAATCCCCCTTTAATGGAAAGACATATTAAATTGTTCTTCCACATGTGATATCTAATCCAGGGATCAAACCCCAAAAATAATAATATATAGCAGCAACTGTTACGATCGGTTATAATTTGATTTTCCACTTTAAAAAAAAATCGTCCTTTTCTCACGAGGGTAGCACTTAATAGCCAGTGGCTAACAAACCTGTGGCCCTCATTCCATGATCGAATTGGAATTTAGGAGTTGATTTTTGCGGAGGGAGGAAAACCGGAGAACCCGGAAAACCCTCGAAGCACAGGAGAGAACCAACAAACAACTCTACTCATATACAACACCGAACCCGGCGGGACTCGAACTCGGGTCGCATTGATGAGAGGCGAGCGCTCACACCGCTACGCCACCCGTGCTTCCCAACAACAACTTGAAACACTGACTTGAAGTCGTTTCTTCACGGTTACACGTCATACTATTTATGCACTGGCAACGCAGCCCATATCATCACTGTTTTTAAAAAATCAGCTTTTTAGCTCTATTCTTGGAGCAATCTTTTGCAGTATATATCACCACTTACAAGCAAGTCTGACACAGACGAGAAACCTTTTAGTGCTAAATATCGTTAAAAAGTAATCCAGTTCAGTTTGGGATTTTAAAATGATAAATGGTTCAAAAAAGGCTCCTAAAATGTCCAAAACGTCAGTTAATTTTTACTATAAGAATCATTTATCATTTTAAGCGTTGCCCATGTATCGAGGCAGTCCATAAATCTGAACTTGCTTACAAGACGGACTCATTTCGGACAATCTTCTTTGACTCCGACCGAAGGACTAACGTCCGAAACGTCCCCTTTTCACCCTAGTATTTTATTCATTTATTTTGGATAAAACTTCAAAAAATCAGAAAGGTTTGCATTCAATTCTTGCGTATTACTTATAACCGGTTACAGTACTTTAGCTTAGCAAGAGGTCCACTCATTACGACCACATCGATCGGCAGGACTTGCTACCAAAACACAAACTGAGCGAGGTTGCGTATCTAAACTCAAGGGGCGCTAGCCGGAAAGCCGTAGAGCTGGGCAAATTGAATGGGCCTCTAAAATTATTACTTGAAATTTTCAGAGGCAAAACATTGACCTGACTGTCAAACTCCTTACTTTTTAAGAACGCTGGAATAAAGTCAATTTTCATCGAATATTTGAAATTGGTATTTTGAACTTACCCATCCTAAGGTGGGCATCGCTTAGACCCTGAAGGCCTGAATTACGACAGCTGCGTTATTCCCTTACATGGAAAAAACAACAGAATGAATAGAACAAAAGCCCTTAGCGCCTCACTGACAATATTAATTAACATGCTAATAAATAACATAACTTAATTTGCTTTTTTCGGAAGGTGCTTCCTAGGTCATTGAGTCGTGAAAGAGCCCGACAACCGACGCGCTCATGAGGTGTAGGATTGTTTTCATAAAATTTTACAACATTTTGGGTTATATTTTGAGTGTTAAGCTTCCCTGGATGTAGTTGAGACGACAAAGAAAGATCAACGCAGGTATTTCCATGACAAATGCACTTTTTTGTTCGTTAATCTTAAAAGAGAGAAAGAGAGTTGTCTCAACTTCAGTTATTATGCAAGATAACAGGTTCTGTCGAAATAACCTTTTATCAAATACTTTAAAACTTAAACTGTACACATAAGTTTCCCAAATAGTAGCTTTTAAGTGGTAAAAAAATCTTATTTCTTATATCATTTAACAAGAATCGCTAATAAGGGAGTGTCTGACCGTCTGTCAGCAGGAAAACTTAAATTTTGAACTACACTGTTTTGAACTACATTTTCAGTAACAGCGAAGCGATTGTAGTCTATAGCTAAACGAAGGTGTTCTTAAGAGGCTTTAGATTAAAGCGACTTTCAATTAAGACTATTCAAAATCACGTAAATGAAATGCATTTCAATGAGAGTGCGTGTTTTCGGGTCTTTGTTTTGGAAACGTTGAGTAGAGTAAGCAATTACGAATTATCCCCTCGTCATAAATAGTGCCCCCGTAGAAAGAGTACTCTGATCTCCCACGTATAAAACATATATTACATTTTAGTCTTATTATCTGTAGCAGGAATACATCGGAAGCATTTACGTAACTACGTAGGCTTTTCTTTATTTTTCCTTTTTTTTGCGTGTCTTTCTCGGTCGGAACTCTTATAATCAACACAAAACAAATTGAAACTCACGTAAAAGATTATAACTATAAAAGCTGTCATCATAATTTCTGACTCATATTAATTTTATTCTTGACGTCTTATAATTGTAGGATAAATAGAATTTAAAAAAATGATTTGTCAAATGATTAATTCGGCTTTGAAAATACATCAAATATTTTTAAAAAGTATACGTCTCTACAGGTTCCTTAGTTCAGGAGTTCGTCCCCTGATTCCAAAAAAAAAAAAAAAAACTTTCTCGCTCATATAGATTTTCTCTCTTTATTTTGCTATTCCTCCTCATTTTTGTAAAATACAGAAACATTTTAAGTTATTAATCTGGGCAAATCGAATAAAACACATTCAATTAAGGTAGATTTTTTCTTAAATAAACTCTTGATTTTCACTGAAGTGCTAATAACTGAAAACAATGAAGTACTCTAATGACTGAATTCGTATGAAGTAACTTTAAAGTCAACATTTTTCTTGAAAAAATAGCTATATCTGATTTATGTATCTCGAGAAGCATAAACCTAGCTACATTTAATTGCAAAGTTTTCAAAAAATTACAGCGGCATACGGAAGTAAACGCTCTGTTTAATCGTGTGAATCACGCTGAAGAATAAAACCTATTTTTTTAGTTACAAACTTTTCAAAAAGTTACAGCGATGCAATTAGTAACAAGTTTGTTTGTTGTTTGCAAAACGTGTTTGTTTGCCTGYTTGCCTGCTTGCCTGCTTGCCTGCTTGCCTGCTTGCCTGCTTGCCTGCTTGCCTGCTTGCCTGCTTGCCTGCTTGCCTGCTTGCCTGCTTGCCTGCTTGCCTGCTTGCCTGCTTGCCTGTTTGCCTGTTTGCTTCAGCGTTTGCTTTCATGTACAGAACCTGCCCTTAACTGAGCTAAACTCGTTCTTGCCAAAATAATTAACGGACCGCTGACGAAATATATTATTGTAATCACGAAAATCCGGCTCATGATAATTATAATAATTTTTACTGAAGAGAGTAATCACCTTTATCTCACAGCTTTATTGCCAAGCCTTTTAATCCCTCCAGATGTCAGAAACTTGAAAAATTAATCAAAACTTTATGATACACAAATCGATTTACAAACTCAACCCGACAAACAAATTACAAAACCAGGTCATTCAAGAAAAATCTTTTATTAAAACAACTTTTTTTTTATTATAAATGTTTTTGTTCTTTCTGTAAACATCTACAGGACCTACAGATTCAAGATAACCGCACTAAGCTCACCGCATACCACAAAGAGAGGCTCAGCATCATATATAAAGCCTTTCTCTATTAACAAGCTACGTTCTTTCGCCGACAATAGACCTGAAATTTTGGAAGTTTAAAAACCGTTAAACAAAGTTACGATTCGTACCTGGCCTTAGGATAAAAAGGATTACAAAGAGATGACCAATATATCAAACGCTACGGTTACTGTGTGGTCAACGGATGGTCCTGAGTTCGTGGCAGCTTTGGTGTCGCTAGGTAAGTTCGTTTTTAATTATTCTCTTATAAAAAAAAATAATTTAGAAAACCAAGAAATGGTTCAATGTGCAATTAGCYTCGCTTTCCTGAATTTTACAGTTTTTCTTATTAGTATCGTAGCTTATCGTTTCTATTTTTTAAAGTAGTAACAGTTCAGAACATGAATCGAAGTATAGATTTTGCTTCCCATTTTTATAATCAATTCACTTTCATAAACACAAAATGGCGTTATAGCAACGAAGTCATAACTTTTCCCCCTTTTATTAAAAAATATATATATTTATCTTCATTACGAAGCATTTTGTCTGTCAAAACTACATTCTGTTAACTTCACACTGAAATATTTTATTTGGTGCGAAAATTTTATCATTACTGTGGTGGTATAATTTTCCAGGATTTCGAACATCTAATTGCATCTAAATCTTAACTGAATATTGCTTAAATCACCCAACATATTTAGGAGAACACTTGGTATTGAGTTTACTTGGAACTCCTAACCGCCATGCAGGTGTACCATAGATCTAGAGTGCTTCATTATAACTATTGCTTACAAAGAAAACCTCTATACAAAAGGAAGTTCTGAACATATATATATGATTAATATGAATAAATATCTTAGAAGGAAAATAACCCGTTATTTTCAGTAAGAATGTTCTAGGAAATTAAGTTATTAGACTAAAAGGGTCACTCAGGAACCAGCTGTTTATTTTTTATTTCGTCAACGTTTAACATTGAAATTCAATTCTTTTTTTTTWAAAAAAAAAAACATTGGTAAATTCAGTTGTTGTTGATATGTTTTACGATTTTTTCCGTTTTTCTTTGCTAGAGCTAAATTATGTATAGCAGCACATTTGCATTCGCATTTTCGGTGAAATAACTGATACTTGAATTGCGATATAAAGAAGAGATAACTCAGTGCAAATATATTTTGAAAACGAGAAAGCAGTTGTTTTCACATTTCCTGTGAGTAAAGCTGTTGATCTTATTCATCATGCAGTTTACCCTGCGAGAAAAGTCTCCTTTTGAAAGAAAAATAATAGACAAAAKATACCAGAGACTTATCGAAATGATTTGATTCCATTAGCAATCTATTTATTTTATTTTATAACTAAAAAAAGTATTGAAAATTTTCTTGTTTTTTTAAAACGACTCTTTATATAATACAGGCAATTCAGATCATAAATAGACAAAATATTACGAGAAAAGTAAGCTTTGGTACTTAAATTTTTTTTTTTTTTTTTAATATTCTGCCTTGCTGAACCTATCAGTTGGGTTAATTATTGGTATCGCCTTAGGTTTAATTGAATTGTAGCTGGGATTACTGAGTCTTTTAAAAAAATTTACAACTTTTCAATTTGTAATTCGGTTAACTTCCAGCGCAACTGCGGAATAACAACAATATCAGTCCTAATTGTAAGTACAGAGACTTCGCTGTTTTTGTAATAATATCAAAATAAGGATAAATGTTTAAATGGATAATAATATATTTTTCAAATCAATAATATTCTTTTAAATTCAAGAGACAGAGAGCCTCTCGAAGAGCTGAGATAGAGAGGAAAATTTTTTGCTGTAGTACGTACACAAGACGAATTTCTTTAGCCCTTCTTAACAAACAAGAAAAGCCATCTAAAACTCATTTAGAGAATTTAATGATTTTAGTCGCGCTGTGTAAATTAGTAAAAAACACCTGTTAAATCTTTGAGTGACATTAACCCAGTTTTGATTCAATATTTGCTTTCAAAGTGCTTTAATAAGACAAATTCATGTTAGACCACAAAGAATACTTTAAAAAACTCAGGATGTTATTTGATTGAATTAAAGACGTGCCTTATAATTCAAAAAGAAAGAAAGAAAAGAAAGAAAAGGAAGGAATAAAGAAAGAACGAATAAACGAATGAAAGAACGAAAGAAAGAAAGAAAGAAAAAGCT
>NW_022261261.1:138940-152160 GCF_009602425.1 Actinia tenebrosa | reverse complement strand
AAAAGAAAAGAAGAAAAGAAAACAATACAGGAAACCCAGGGCATAAAAACGAATTTCTTCAAAATATATCGCCAGAAAAGTAATATTTCTGGAATCAAATATTGTATACATAAACTTCATACAAGTGATGCCCAGTCAGGAAGCAAACCCGARACCCTAGAGGCGAGAGGCGAGTGCACCGCTTTGTACTACGCCGTCATTGAGTTAAATGAAATAAATAAATAAAATAAATCACCTTATTTAAGTGTYTAGTCGTTCTAGCGCTTTCGCACTAACTGGGSACACTTTTCGCTCACACGCACTACCACTACATTTAATATTAGTGGTTCTAGTACTCTACGATACGGGAAATAGAAAAGGGACAAATCAACAGAGGCTAAGAAATTAAGGAAATAAAGAAAGGAAGAGCTAGGCACAGAAAGGAATTGAAACTAAAAGGAAAACTCGAAATKTAAAATCATAGTTTGAAAAACAAAGGATAATCGTTGTTTCGGTTCTTGAGTGAAAATAATATGCACTACTAGACTAGAGGGCGATAACATGATAAAAAACTATTAGATCATACTCTGCCGACTATTGTCTCAATAAATGCCTAATCCCGTCATTAATTTTTAATCTCATCAATAYTCATATTTTCATTCATTTTCACTACTTTTTGAAATAAAAATTACTTTGCAGTTGTTTCTTTGGTTTCATTATCTTTATTCTATCAGTAGTTATTTACGTTGAGGTTTTACTATTTAGTAATTAGTACATTTTATCCCAAGACAAGGACTTATAGGACGTATCGCTAGAACTAATGGAGTTTTAGTAGGTGACTTATCGGCCGAGAACGATATAATGGCTATTCGAAATTCAAAGCCTTATGTTTTAGCTTTTTGTATAACTCGATTAAACTTAGCTGAAACAAACTTTCAAAGAGTGAAAGTCATTTTTCGTAAATAGCATAAGCAGCTACGAAACCCTTTTCAATAAAGCATCTTTCGTGAATACGTGGTCTARGGATGATATATTTAATCGCCGTACTGGTAACATTATTCATAATACCGGAAGATTGTGAGAATATCGAAAGCTGTTATTGCCATCTATTACTTCCAATAACCCGCTGTTACGTGCTTCAAAACAACAAGAACTACACGAATCATGACGATAATTTGCATCAAAAACAAGTGCGTTACATTTTTACCACAGATGTAAATATCAACCAGCATGGCCATCGATCGATTAACACGGCGTCCATTTCTTTTTTTTTTTTTTTTTTTTTTTTTTTTTTTGAAATATTAATATCATATTCACTCATGAACCAGTAAAATGTCAAAATGTTAAATTTCTTTTGTGATTTTTTTCTTTGAACAGGATGCACATTTCCTATTCCGATTCCTTTTCTATTTTATTTCATCTTTTCTTCTTCTAGGTTTGACATCATTCATTGGCATGGTAGGCAACGGAATAGTATTAGCAATTATCACTACACTTCGTCGTCGTGGACGTAAATCCCCTGTCCATTTGTTCCTGTGCCACCTCGCCATATCTGACTTTTTTGTTTGTGTCMTCTGCATACCGCTGACCATATTTAGCAATTTTCATTACCCAACGACCGCTGACCTGTTGGATGTCGTACTTTGCAAATTTGTCCGATTTGTCCAGGTATTAAGATAAGCCTGAAGCGAGATGACGTTTTACCCCCGACTCTATGCCATAATGGTTTTTAAAATTCTTTCATATTAAAATTTTTGATTCCTTAGAGAGTACAGGAACAGTAGTCATAATTAAAGAACAAAAGCAATGTGAAAAGGATTATGGTCTAGAGACGGGGGTAAAACGTCATCTCTCTTCAGGCTTATTATCTTAAATTACATGAATTTATAGAATCAAGAAATGAATCCGAAGGGCCGTATATATAATCCTTATAGATTATGTGACTCAATTCCCCTTAAATTGAGAAGTATGAACACTGGCAATGGAAAAAGAACCTCGAAATTAGAAAGGAGGCAAAATTTCAACTCAAAACCGCACGTTAAAAAAATGACAAGATTTGAATGGAAAGATGTGTTGGGTGCCAAGAGCTCAGTAATGTTTAATTTTGCGTAGTCAAAAATCGGGGTCTGTTAAAGAAGTTTAACTGATGCACTAACTCTGTTATCCATTGTTTTTACAGTTCGTATCACCTACCATTTCCATAGCTGTCCTTACTGTCATCAGCATTGATCGCTACTTATCCTTAGCAAGACCAATGCTCTCCAAGGCACCTCGTTTACGCGTCCTCCGTCCAAACTGGCTCATTTCCTTCGCTTGGCTGTACTCAACGCTCCAGTTCTTACCAACATTCTATTTCTCTTCTCTAGTGCCTATCGATATATCAAACACGACTAGTTTCCACTATTGCACTCCGATACCAAATAAAAGTTCGTCCGGGAAAATATACCTTGTATTGCTATTCTTGGCTTCCTTTGTTGTTCCAGTGAGTACAATGAGTGTGTTGTATTACCGCGTAGCTAGAGTGGTCTGGAACCGAAAAAAGACGCTTTTAGTTCTATCGAYAAGCCAGAGCGTTCAAAGTTCAAAAATAATGGAAGGCTCGCGAAAGAAGGTCATTCGTATGCTTCTTATAGTTGTCGCTGTGTTCTTTATTTGCTGGACGCCGTTCGTTGTGTACAGCGGTTTCCTTGAGGAACGCCTTAAGGGGTTCCCTAATCCTATGGACGCGGTAAGACTAGGTTTGTAYGGACTTGGCTTGTTCAACTCAATCTGTAATCCATTCATTTACTACTTCAATGGRAATTTCAATCCTCGGGTCTTACTGGAAGACGAACGTCGAGCAAGAAGCTCGAGCGCCTCATCTTTGTCATACTACAACTTAAAACTCCAAAAGCCACGTTCGTCGTCGTCTGCAACAACTTGTTCACAGTTGAACTCTTCGAACAATAATAGAAACGCAAGCTACAGTTGGGAAGCCCGAAGCCGAGCTTTCTCGACTCTGAGTACTGTATCTATGCAGGCTTGTACAAAACCGGAAGAACCCGTTTCTCCGGTGTTCTACCCGGAAGGTCATTCAATGGAAACACATCTGTGATTTACTGGGCACGTTGGGAAAACACAGTATTCAGTAAAATTTGAGAATTAAAAAAAGAAATAACAAAGAGGTTTATTTGTCGACCTCAGACATTTTGTGAGCGATCGAAACACTGTATGATAAGGAAGATATTTGTACCCAAGCTAGACCAGTATGCACCTCGTCCACTSTGTCGTGGCTAGCATTGCCGACTATCCATTTGAGACCAGAATGCACCTAGTTCACTTTGTAGTGCTAGTATTACTAAATGCACATATGAATTACAAGTATGATAAAAAGATGGTTTTTATCCAGGCTAGACCAGAACACACCATATGCAGTATATCAGGTCTAGCGTTTATTGGATACCCATATAAGACATGATGAACGAACAAAAGATGTTTGYACCCAAGCTAGACCACAATGCATYTTATTCGTTATCCTAGGTGTAGCATTGCTGAACACCCATATAAGACTTGATTGAACAAAAGAYGTTTGTACCCAAGCCAGTGTGCACCATGTTTGCTTCCYTAGGTCTAGCTTTGCTGGATACTCAATGAACAAAATGTTYCTACCCAAGCTAGACCACAATGCTCCATGTTCGCTATCTGGAAAAAGGGACTACAATTATYAAATTGTGTACAATTTTAATAGATTCTTTTATCATAAAGACACCTGTTAACAGCAACATTAAGTAAACACATCAGATCAGATGAATATTAGGTTGCGCTTGTTAGAATTTATTACACATTTAGGGTCGATATCCGTGTGATAAAGTCGTGAATAAAAACTATAACAGTGAAGAGATACGATATCACTTCACGGTAAACGGGAAACTAGAAATTTTGTTATTGTATGGAACCTAAATGCGTTATAAACAAATGAATACATGTTAAGGGTTAAGAGGAATTTTATTCATTCGTTTTCCATATTATATCACTCACTTTCGGACTCGCTCGTTCGCGATATAGACCCCTTGCAGCACTTTGGAATGCAGCTCCATCTGGGAGTCAAAACAATAGTTTCCAATTATCATGAGATTGGAATTTTGTTCTTTTGTCCCCGAGATCGAGCTGCTTTGACGTCACATGCAAGAGGTCCTCGTAGAATTCAACTCTATTTCAATGCAAAAACTGTGCCAGAACGTTTATATTATTTGGAACACCAATATGGCTGCCGTGTCATGTGAGTGAAAACGCCCTATAATATGGAAACCAGTAAATGAAAACGATAACGAGCTCTTTTTAAAACATGTGACAACTTCTATTTACTTTGTATATATTACCCCATTTGGCACATGAAAGCAAGTCTTACAGCCAAATAGTCACCCCAAAATTTAAAAAAAAAAAAAAAAAATCATTTGATGCAAAAAATATTATTTGAACGACAATGTATTTTTCATGATTAATAGAGGTTTTGCACCATCGCGTGAAGGCAGCCATGACAGGAGGCAGGAACAATTGAATCTGGTCTAATCTGATTTACATGAGAAAGAATTCAGTTTCCCTGAGAAGAAAGACTCCTGTGAAAGACTGAAAGACTGTTGTGCCTCCTGTCATGGCTGCCATTACGTGATGGTACAAAGTCTGTTATGAGTTCAGTTTCCCTAAGGAGAAATACTCTATTGTTGTGCCTCCTGTCATGGCTGTCATTACGTGATGGTGCAAAGCCTCTATAGTGATCAATTTATAAATCATGACGTAATAGAGGAATTCCCAGATTTCGGCATCACAAGGACCCTCAAAAAATTGTCTYGAATGCGAGGCTCACATGAAATACGAAAGAAATGCTACAAATTTCATCGAGAATTTAACAAATAGACATCAGTATTTTATGTATCTGTCCTCTTATTGACGATAATTTCGTCATCATCATTATCATCGTCATCATCATTTATTCGTTTTTTACAATAACAAAAACGATAAAAACTTCTCACTTTTGGTAATCAAAATCACCAACGGAAAGAGCGCATGCTCGATGACGTCAGCTTTATCTGTCTGTCCTCTTATTGATGATAAAAAATAACCAATCGGCGAGCGAGAAATTTGTAAGCTATTGTAAAAAGTGTGGTTGCTTTCGTTTTCATGTTAGCCTCACMTCCAAGTTCTTTTTGAGAAGGGTCCATTGTACTAGTGGCCGAAGWACTTTAGTATATTATTCTAATTAACAATTGATAGTTCGCAAGCATTTCCAAGAGGTTAAAAGAGTCAAATGACAAAGACAAGGCGGCCATGTTGATGGTATTAACAAAGGAGACAACAAATTAATACCACCAATATGGCCGCACCGTGACTTGCAAACCGCGAAGAATTTCACGGGTTAAGTAAAAAATTGAGATTTATTAGTATTAATGTACTACAAGAATTGAAATTAAAATTATAATGACTTCATGACAAAATATATGATTTTTTCTCTGTTACCTAGATCCCCCTCGGTCTCCTTATTAGGCCTTGTAATATCCAAAATGGCGTCTTACCATATTTGGATCAGGAATCCCTCTAGTTCAGTATTGGTCACTGAAGTTAAGTGACGTCAAAATTTAACTTCGCTTATCCAATCACATGATGACACATACATCTAGTYAGACGCCATTTTGAATATTACAATTCTAGATTAGCAATAGATTTGCGATTTTCAAAACTATTCCAAAAATTGAGGCAAATACAGAAGAAATTTCTAGATTGTATTTTGTACCTGCCATTTTTTTGTAGTTTCTTGTTAGCCTCGCAGTGTCCCGTGCTGCAAGGTATACATTATATCTATTATTAACAGTACACGGAAATCAAGTTTTTTCTCTTTTAACAACCGTAGTATTGCAGTGAGAACACTCGAACCGTGAACACTTTTTTCCCACGTTTTTTCAGAGTTTTTTTTTTTTCTTCAGATTATTATTTCCTGGAGTTTTTACTGTTTAATTCAAACTTTCTAAAATAAAGCATTGWGTTCAAATACACCGAGCGATTTTCAATCGACTGCCTCAAGGGATGATTTACAGTATGCAAAAGGTGGCAAAAAAATAATTTAAAAAAATTTGAAGAGTTCACGGTTCAAGTTTCTTCGCTCTAAATCTTAAAACATCATGCAACACAAAAAAAAATCATAACTTCAAAACTACTTTTTATCCCCCTCTGCTATTGTTGTAAACCCTTCTTTACACAGGAAATATAGTATAAATATCCAAATATTATACATTATAGCACTTTTGGTTGCTGAAGAAAATAATAATTTCAAAAAGTGCTCGTGTCGAATAAATCTTAAATAAAACAAACTACTGTACTATGAAATTGTTACGGAAAACCCGAATAATAAAATACAATATTTAAGTAAATTTGAAATAGAATAAGTTAATTTTCAATAATAATTTTAAAGTGCTTATAAGCCTTTACACAATATTTTCATAATTGATTCTTTAAATAGTGAATAGTTGATTGTGGGGTCGGTGTCCACTGGTAGAACGAAGCTTGGGATTGGGCAAAATAACAAAAACAAAGAAAGCATGGATTATGGTGAACAATGTGTATTGTTCCACATGTGAGCTGCGTTCTTTGTTTTATCTCACCATTCATTGTTTGTTCATCCATTCCCAGGCTTCGTTCTGCCTGTTGTGTGTTACCCGGATTGTGACAGTAATTCGTCATTTGAATGTCAGGTCTTTGAGATACGAAGGTTTATATTTCCAATATGTTAATGACTATGACTTAACAAAAGGGATGTGAGTTATTTTGTGGCAACTTTTAATATTGAACGCTGGATATTTTTTTGAAAACAAATTTTTAAGAACCTTTACGTGAGTCACGAGTAAAAGGGTGGTGCTTTTAAAATACTGTATTCCAGAACGAGTGCAGCGTTGTATATTAAATGATCCCTTATGTTACGTCATAGTCATTAACATATTGGGAATATAAACCTTCGTATCTCTAAGACCCGACATTCAAATGACGAAATATTTTCACAATCAACTATCCACTATCTAAAGAATCAATTCTGAAAATATTGTGCAGAGGCTTATAAGCACTTTAAGTCTTTTTTCTTCCTTTAAAAACTCGTAAAGTCTAATTTGCATGGTAATGGTTACCGTTCCTGCGCAGTCAAAACTATCTTCATATACTACTTATTTTCAACTACACTCAAATAAAACCAGTGGTTTCGCATTTTGAGGAAGGCTGTCCAGCTGATCTGAAATAATGAGGTAGAAATTGCGTCATTGCAAAACTGTGCGTCAAGTGCAAGAAGCCTACGAATTGGCCAGTGAAAATATAAAAATAAGGACATAGCTACAATTATAATAAATATATTTAACACATTTAGGCCTAGGGCAARCGTCGAACTTTCCATGCACCGAACTCATTAAAAACAATGGATATCAGGTGATAATGAGGCGGCATTCTTTGATGCATGGAAAGTTCGACGTTTGCCCTAGGCCTTAATGATTGTGTTGCCGTTATTAAGCAGTTATAAGCAATTTTTTTTTCATTCGATGGCCTGGAAATTTATGATTTCAAGAGGAAAGGTGACACCTCAGTTTTGCAAATTTTTGCGCTGCTCACTGATTGCTTAACAATTTTGCACCGCCAAGCTACGATCCTTCTAAGTTCGCCATGACACCTTGTACCATAAGATGCTTGTCATCAAYTTCCAAGAAATCCTATTGGTTCTTGTGATTCTGCTGATGTACCTTATACGGCAGGAACACGATACTACGAGAGTTTTGATTGGCCAAATGACTTCAATACTACTATCAACCATTTTTGCTGGATGACGTCGCTCGTAATGACTGCGATCATGTCAGCGGTCCTCCTCTTTAGTTGACTCAACATTGTTACCTCCTTGTGATGTGATTAGATACCAAATGCTTTCCTCATATGGAACATGTCAATAAAGCTGGTTATATTTAAGAACAAAGGTTCTAGACAAGACAATATAGATAAGACCGTATGGTAGATTATTATGATCAAGTAAGCACCAATACTATCCCAAGATCAAGACTTGAACACCAGAAGGCTTGTAAAGGCAATTGCAAGCAGAAAGAAGATAAGGATTCCAAGTTTCCAAAGCAAGAAGTATGGTTCTTAAGTTGTCAAATGCTGTCGTTGCTGTCAGCTTAGTCAATGAGATTAAGTCCAATACTACAACAAACTGCTATAGCGTGGTTTTCATTTCTGTTATCGATGTGTTTTAAGATGGAGTTTTTGATATGAGGTTTTCGCTGGGATTCCCTCACTCGATGATGTCAGTGGCCACGTGAGTTTTTCTTGCAATCTTATTGGATCCAAAGTCTCCAATCACGAATCGTTAATAAAATATATCCTACACATACCATGAAACATATCCGTTCAGGGTCACGAGAGTTTTTCACTGTAATCTCCTTGGATCCAAGGCGTAAAATCAGATCGTTGGTCAAATGATATTAAAAAAAGCACAATGTCAAGTGACGGATTTTTCCTGTAATCTCATTGGACCAAAAGTGTCCAATCAGAAATTAGTAGGATATAGACCACRTTATATTGTCGGAAGCTTCAAGTAAAGAGCGTTATTTCAGAAGCCGTCAGAAAGAATTTTGACTCGCTAAGATTGCACTTCGGAAGAGAAGAGTAGACTTGCATYGCATGCTCATAAAATAAAATACATCTATCAAGTGTTAGCTAATAAATACTTGGGATTTTATCGAAGTGACCTCGAAGTTTGCTTCGCCAGTAGCCTCCTTTGTAGACGTAGTCAAACGTCCTCGTGTAGGGGTCCTCTCGGGGAACGAACCATCTAAAAGAAAGACAAGAGTTCGTTACATAAATGACAATTTTGACAAGGTGCATTTTGGCATAGATTGGGCACAAACATTATCTGTTGTTCATCATGTAATATTCTTCRATTGAACGTTATGTAATCGCGGCCATGTTGGTGCCATTTAACAAAAAAAATTCACATTAGCATCCATTGTTAAAGGCACCACAATGGCCGCACGTTTTTGTCTTTTGCTTGTCTTGGGAATGCTTTCAACCCATGAATATGGTTAGCAARGCTAGACCTGGGATAAMGAAYAWGATGCATTGTGGTCTAGCTKGGGTACAAACATCTTTTGTTCATCAYGWCTTAYRTAGGTGTTTAGCSAAARYCRRACTAGGGATAGYGAACATGGTGCATTCTGSTCTAGTTTGGGTACAAATATGTTTTGTTTTTCATGTCTTATATGGTTGTTTAGCAAAGCTAGCACCTTGTTCATCGAACTGGTGAACAAGCCAGTGACAAAGCAAAAAGTATGACCCCTCAAGGGTGGGGTGCGTAGGAATGGYTGTTGAAGTACCTTGGAGTCCATGCCTCGTTTGATAAATCCCGCTCCTTACGCGATGCTCTCTGTCTTTCCTCGAGACGGTGTTTCTCGCCAGCAGAACTGTCAATCTGCAAATAAAATAAGAATATCAAGTAACAATTCTTCATAAAAATTTCCAAGGGTTCTAAAGGACATGCCCCCCTCCCCCTCACAGATAGGCATACGCCCTTGATATTTGTGGAGAAATTTAGAGTATTTTTTTAAAGTATCAATGACCTTTATGACGTCCACAAGTCAATTTTGTACATACCCAGGAGTTAATTCACGAATATATGAAGAAACAAACTAAAATTTGAATTAGACGCAGAAAGCATGAAAAAGCGCTCTAGTAACCCGTTTCATTTTATGTCACGATAAAAAAAGTTATCAATAGACCTTTTACGAATTCTCTTTTATGACCACGAACAATGGCTCAAAGTCGAGGCTGCACTTGATAAAACACAGTAAATGTATGAAAACATTAAGTACAACCTCGACTTTGTCGTTTTGAAAGAAAAATATTTTGAATACTACCTTGCCACTCTCGAGTAGCCGTATATCTGGTCTGTTTCGACAATCAGTGGGRCATGTTGATCCTTCAATCAAAAGAAGAAAAAAAACATTAATAGAGCGTCCTTACGTGACGTCACAGCGGCAATGCTGGTGTACCAAAACAATACATTTTCTATCCTCCGGGGATTGAACTCTATTTTTATATAAAAACCGTGCAGAAAGTTTGTATTGCTTGGCACATAAATATGGCTTCCTTGTCACGCGAGCCGTGAAAACGCTCTATTAAACAAAAATATTCTCCTAAAACCTGATAAGAGGCGTCCTCGTTCGCATTTAGGAAAATACGAGGTATGTCTCGTTCTATAGATTGTTAAGTTGATAAAGTTTTTTTGCTGTATAAATTATATTACACCGGAGATAAGCGCTATACGACTGAGGCACGTGCCAATGGAAATGTCATGGAAACGCCTTGATTGACGTCCACAAAAGCCTAGGCTACTTCTACGTAAATTAATCTAGTGTATTTACTCAACGATTCTTGCTTACCGTAATCAGGGTCGTTCAGTTGTATCGTGAAATTCGTAAACGAGTACATCCTGAAAAAAAACATTTGAGAGATTGGAACCTTCGTTCCAGTATTGCTGGTTTGCAATCATTCCCAAGAGAGTGAAATAACAAAGACACGGCGGCCATGTTGGAGGATATAACAAAAGAGACTAATGACGAATCTTTTGTTAAACTCATCCAACATAGCGGCTGTGAAAACCATCAATAGAGGAGCCATGGTCTACATTCCAAATTCAAATCTGCCGTCATCTTCTACCATCCTGCACGATATGAGAAAACTATCTACATGCGCAGGTAGCCAGAGCTCCAGAGTTGTTGAAACTTTTTATTTGGAGCTCGCAGCTTATGTACAGCCGAAGAAATTAAAGATGATCTCTGATGAATGCGCGCTTATACAGCACCTCGTTTCACAAAGGGTCGGCATATAAAAACTAGCAAACCAAATCATAGCTGCAGTCAGCAGGTGTTCTTAATTAAGATGACCGAAAACAACATGATAACCACTGACTAGCGTTTGAGTAGCCAAGTGTTTACGTAGAGAACAGTAGAGAGGCCAGTCAGGCGCTAGTCAGTGTATGCAGAACAATAGTTGTTCAATAATTGGTATCCATGTAGTAAAATAGGAAACAAGAATACTATGATGCACTTCTAGAAAAAGAATCGGATCAAATCCCAGCAATGACTTCTCTTTCCTTAACCAATATTCGTAGTTTCAGCAAACGAACAAACTGGCTTAATTCGTAGAATCAGARAGTGGTAAARGTARGCTTATTTTCCTTTCCCTCCCTCGTCCCYACTYCTCCTCCTCYCTCGTCCCTAGTTCTTCTCTGCCATATAATTTAAYACAGGCATCCCAACAGAAATATATGGGGTAGGCTGCGGAGAAGGCTAAGCTTACTTGTGGGAATCTTCGGGTCTGCGGTTTACGGTCCAAAGATCAATGCTGTCACAATTCACATCTGTTGGAAATATATTTAAAAAAGGTAAATCAGGAAACTATTTGAATATAACGTTGTCCGTCGGAGATCTGAAATCTAAGACCGAGTAGCACGCTGCAATATGTATTATATTCGCAGCCGAAAAACGTAGTTCCCTTTTAGGTTTGCATACGATGCATGACTTTTCAGTTAGAAATATGATTTTTTGTATTCTAGCCTGAAAACATAGAAGCACAAAATTCTGTTCATTCTCAGATCCCCCATTTTAGATGTCCGACCAACCGACGTTTTTGAAATAGGGGTATTTAATTGTAGGGCTTCCTTGTGTGTTGTATTGGGCGCTTTCTGAGATTCAACTCCGAATGTGTTACTCTCTGTAAATATCAACATGTGAGTTGCGCTTAGAATACTGCTCGGCTACGCCTCATGGATCCACACTACTTTGACAATGTGATGACGCAATTTATCGTTAGACACATAAAAATCTGATGTAAATTTGTTAAATATACAGACTGATCATCCATCCCTGACATACCTCCATCAACGGGCGTACACTCTAATGAGCGGTCCCAAGAACCATTAACGATATATCGTATGTTACTATCTGCGTCCTTTACCTCTCCTGGTGAAAAAAAAATCCAGAAAAAATAAGTTTGAACATTTCTGTTATAACAGTAATTTCTATGCTGTTGTTAAAACACACTGAGGGTGCGCAMGTGGCGTCAGAACTGTGCTCCATTAACCGATGCACCACAATTCTTGACCAATCAGAACATGCTACGCACGCATGGCACTGGCACTGTGCTCTATTCACTGATACAGCACAGTTCTCGACTAACTAGAGTACGCGTATTAAAGGGACTATTTGGGATTATGAGACTATAAGGGATTCTTTGTAAAGATTGCTGCGTGAGCGTGGCATCAACACTGTGCTCTATTCACTGATACAGCACAGTTCTCGACCAATCAGTGCACACATTGTATTCAAAATATTTCACAATTTAGTATATGTACCTTTAACGACTGTAAACTTCTCCTGTGCCTTTCTGACAGGTGTAAAGTGCATTGTACARGTTTCCCTTGTCTGATGGTTAGTAACCAACACATCTCCTTCCTACAGAAATTTTTTTTTTTAAATTTTGGATGTGATTTAGTAAAAGTTCATTTCGTTTAACTGTGAAACGTAAAGGCCGCACACGGTATTACCATGGCATGGACTGGATGACATCAAATAGCATCTTATAGCATATAAGATGCACTAAGTTAGTGAGACCCAAAGAGCTTGGGCCAGGGGGTGGTAGTGGGGAGAATGCACTTGTTTATGTACATGTATGGTAAGGGAAGAGGGGGTAACTTTCCTCCCGTTCAAAATTTTCCTTCAAAAATTTACTTCCCTGAGTCTCTCGTGCTCCAGTGCTACTCGGTCAAGAGTTTCTACCAAGCCCTGGAGCAAGAAAGCTTCTGGAACCCAGAATGTACTCACCTGATCAACATAAAGGCTTCCCACCAAGATGTTATGGATTGTCGTGATAGGCTTCTTCCAAGAGAAATGATGTCCGTTGGTTTTAAACTTCAAGTGACACATACCAGTAGGAATGACTTTGAAAAACTGCCCTCTAAATTTAGTATCAAGTCTGTACTCTTGCCAGAAGACCCAGTGATCCGATTCGGCATGAAGAGCAGAGATGGGAGGGTGATGGGATACCTGTGGTGGACAGGAGTATTGAAGGAATTTTTTTTGTCCAGAACATCTCTATAGCATTTCTAAGATGTTATATTGCATAGTTCCATTGGTATCCATACCTCCCCCATGAAGTGGGATTAGTATTTATGCAGGGTTGGAAAT
>NW_022261261.1:70501-81322 GCF_009602425.1 Actinia tenebrosa | reverse complement strand
TTTTTTTTGTGAAATAGCTGTATACTACTTACTCATAGTGTTGTACAATGGTAAGTAATTTGCATTCACAAGTAGCGGGTCTACAGTCCATCTGTTGATCAGATAAGGAGTAATATTATTGATTTTCTTGTATTGACTCATTGGTCACAAATTTTCTTTGGACACGTGCACATTTTTTTTTTTTTTTTTTTTTTTTTTTTTTTTTTTTTTTTTTTTTTTCACTTAGCTACTTTCCCTCTGTTGCGAATCTGAGCGTTAGGGCACAAAAACTGATGTCAAAAAGGGAAATAAAAAGCATATAATCCTGATGTCACACAACTCCCTACAGCYCTAACTCCCTATGCCTCCTCTGCCTTTGGCGATGACAACGTTTATTGAAATAGGTTTATATTAGTTATATACAGTAAATTTGAATTACTTTGACCGATCTGGACGTTCACTGATAAGCGACAGCTCTCCCAAACGTTTGCTGGACACAATCGATAGCATTGAGTCAAACAGCGAATCTTTTCTAATATTTATCTGAAAGTAAAGAACGATGAATACTGATCACGAGAGGAATAGACAAACCAATGCAGGGGGCTGTCTGTATTATTGACGACTCTTCAAACTCCAGTGTATGCGGGCTTAGCCTCGAACCCAGGAGTTGATTGTTTTMATATTCTAATTTCTGCTTTTATTTACAGACCTCAGAAGTAAGGTTAAGCCTGCATACACTGGAGTYTKAAGAGTCGTCAACTATTTCAGACGCATGTTCTTTTTGAATTCGTAAAAAACTTGAAAAACCRCTGTGTTTCTTAATTAAAGATTCATTAATTCATGCAGGATTATCCTCRTATCCTCAGTGTCTACATATTGACAAATACCAACAGTAAAGCTTAAAGAATGCACAAGTTCAAAAATACAAACTCTGAAATTCATCGGAAATTCTCATTTAAATTTTTCAAAAAAATGGAGGTATATATATCTCCCAATTCTCTGATGACGTGCATTTCGTACTTTTAGGTCAACTTACTTGCTTAAATTTTTCACCAAGTTCAAAGTCRTTCGTGACATAATCTGGATAACCATAATGGCCTCCTACAGCTTTAACCTTAAAGGAAAACATTGGATACATATAAATAGTAAGRAGAGAGTTAGATCAAAAAACGGTGTATAGCGCAAATCACAGATGATACAAGAAACTTTATCACGCGAAAGAAAAAAACAATCAGTTGATAAAAGTCTTTCAAAGTACTCTATATCTGTTCTAAATAGTGATCAAACACTGACCACCATGAAAATTGAAAATTTGTGATTCAGATGATCGATAAACGTTCATTCTGCACGCTAGACACGCGGGATATTTCTTGAAACTTGTTGCGCAAATACTGTTTCAAATGAGCAAATGTTATAAAGWGTGAAGAGAGTTTCTACTTTGCACTTTTCAATTTCCTTTTCTTATTTTTTATTTTTTTGCGCGCGAATTGGTAATACGAGTGACCTTTGCAATGCAACTTGCTGCGCCACAATGTTGCCCCACAAGTTCCACGATGTTGGTGCTTGCATTACCGCACCTTTAGTGCGGACACTCGAACCATGAACACTTCAATTTTTTTTGACATTTTTTCATAACTATCCAATCACAGCACTCTGTAGAAACAAAGGAATCAACTCTGGAATCGCATAAAAAAATGTTGGAACCGCGATAAGAATCAAGTGTTCATGGTTCATGGTTCCATTTCAAGTGTAAATTACATCTAGTATTAAAATTGTTTAAACGTCATCGGAATACCTTTTTTAAATTAGCTTATAAATGCTAAATATTTCTAACTTTTATCAGTCTACATTTTACTATTTAAATATTCTATCGTTTCTATAATTGTCTTATTTATGTATTAGCTATGATAGTATTTTTAGATTAGTATTATTATTTTTTGATTAGTAGTAAATAAATGTAATGTTCACTTTTTCATTATATTATGTAATCTGCGCAATATAAATTAGTAAATTGTTGTTATTATTATAAAACAACCTTTTCAATGCCAGCGTTTTTTGATTTTTCATCCATCCACTCGCTGTTTTGCAGTGTCTCTTGGAAGACTTTGTTGATGTATGAAGCTATTTCTTGTGCCTGGGATATTAATGAAGAAAACCAATAAAAAAATACCCATAAAAAATAACCAATCAATTAATATCAACCAAGGAAAAACGGATGGATGGATGGATGGATGGATGGATGGATGGATGGATGGATGAATATCTGAGCGTAGGATAAAACAACAAATCAAGTTATCTGTAAAATATATAAACTTACCAATTGCTTACTATTTCCAGGGAATTTCTTGTCAACATAAACTCTCGATATCGCCATACCAAAATGTGTTTTTACTTTATTGCGACATCCTTCAACYAGATTAAATGAATCGACTCCCCACGCCTTCTTTCGAAACAATTTGTGGATCTCATCAAATTCTTTGCTAACGTAATAGAAATTCTTAAACAGGATCTTCCATCCTAGGTAATTCAAAATTGTTCTGAAACAAACAGATAAAGAAAGAAAATTAATTAAACTATTTTCTATTGGCAAGTACAATCTAGCTTTACGTAATATATCAAACACGCGAAAGAGTGTAYTGCCTTCGTGCCTCCATTCTCTTACACTGGCATGAACCTTTTTGGTCCGTTGTACTTAAAGCATGGACGAGGTACCACAAAKCGAAATTTCATCCGCCGRATTTCCAAACWCCGAGAAGTARGTTGAAAAAACGAGGCAGWGCCGAAACRTACCTTTCCGGTAATTTTTCTAGCTCTTTTAAGACTTTAAGAACAACTGGTAAATCTGTAACGATAATCTCGTCCTCAGGTTTAATGCGTTTAATTCCACGAAACACCTCATTTAAGAATACCAACCAGTTGAGCTGTAGAGAAAGGAAGCAGTGTAATAGAATATGGTAAATTCGGTATTGAAAAGGGGAGAGGAAGAGAGATAGAGAGATAGAGAGATAGGAAGAACTGGGGGAAAAATGGACCAGGCAGGAAAGGAATGAGGCAAGGAGGCAAGGAGGCAAGGAGGCAAGGAGGCAAGGAGGCAAGGAGGCAAGATAGATGGAAGGAAGGGAGCTGAGGGAAGGAGTGAAGGAAGTAGGAAGGGGGAGAAGACTACTTACCGGTTTATTCCCAGCACGTTTCATAAAGTCACTCAATTTGAACTTTCCATAATACAATTCCTCATCAAAATCTACATAACCTTTACCAGTCTGAAAATTTAAAAACAAATACCAACAATCAAAAACGTGCCACCCAACCAAACAATACGTTGTATAGTGAACCGACCTCTAAATTTATTGTGCAACATTGCATGGAAAGTTGGATCGAGATCTTCTCAACATGTGCGCAACATGTTTCGTTTTTTTTTTTTGCTGCCAAGGGCGTGTTGTTCTTAGGCTATTGAGATGAGCTTTTCTTAGTTAATTTGGGTTGTTTTTGCTTTAAAACGTACAGCTGTTACACCGTGGGCTTGAGGAGTTTTCTAGCCCTGAAACAATAGAAGCTATGGGCTGTTCTTTGTCAGKGCAACTTGGCTCGCTGAATTTGAATTTAGCATGCTAGGTTTTGCTAAAGAAGGAAAACCAACAAACCCGGAGAAAACCCCATATCAAGGAAGAGACTCTGCTCACATAAATATACAGGAATCGAGCTAGACACCAGCGGTGAGATGAAAGATAATTACCCCTACGCCTTYCTTGATTCCCCAAAGAGAATACATAAGAAATACAGGCATACATACTCACCCTTGCTAATAATTGCTCCACTCCCATAATATCCCCAGCGTCTTTCCATGCTTGAGTCTTGTCTGTGGCACCAAGTAGCAAGGACATGTTGTAAATCACTTCTTTATACGCGGCCCTAGCCTAAGATAAGAAGAAAGAGAAATCGAATGGCAAAGTTAGCATAAACTATATACGGTTAAACTTCTAGTGTATAAAGTGCAAAGCAACTACTGGTTTACCTGTAATGCGCCACTGAAATTTTTGATGAGCTGATTGTGGAAAAGTCCAAACTCGAACGTTTGTTGGATCTGGAATTTACATTAGAAAGTATTCAGTTTCCCAGGKGAGAAAAGATTCTATTGTTATGTCCCCTGTCATGGCTACCTTCATGTGATGGTGCACAGCCTCTATAGACATCTTTACCTTGGGCGTAATAACGGTTAGCCCATTTCAGATCACGTGTCTTTCCTTTAAGAATAGGATCCTTTGTTTCGATTGCCCCCAAACAAAGGAGTGATGCCACAGGAAAATGACACGCAGTCTGAAATGGCCAAACTCTTAAGTTAAAGAGTTCTCTGAGTCTCCACTCACCGTAATAATGTTCAAACTACTGTTCTTAAGATCACTTTGAACCACAAGCTGCAAAAAGGGGTTAATATTTAACTCCCTGGTAATCCTTGCCATCACATGATCGAAACTGTATTTTACGTCGCTCCAGTTTGAATCCACGACAGGCCAAGGGACGTACTTATTGATCAACTGTGTTACTGGCCCTCCTTTGGTGGYAGCTTTTTCTTGAAGATTGACACATGATTCGTAGAATTCGTACGTTTTAGCAACTGCTGACACCTAAGAGATAAAAACATTGAATATCAGCCAGCTGATCTGAGATAATAGCGACATTTAGCACCACGTTCTTGCTAGCCCCGCAGGTCTCAAACTGCAGTTCGACGTCAGGCGCTTTCCGTCATAAAACYTTCAACATTTTGCAAGACGTCATAACGAAGTTGTTGTTGGAAGACTTGGCCATATTGCCGAGTAGCACGTGCTGTATGATGAAAGCACACAGCATGCGCGTATATTTGTCATTCATACCAAAATAACGRTCATTTAAAGTTAACAATCTCAAGGGCTTCTAATAGTATCTATGAATAGCTGAMTTACAAACGGTGATAAGCCTGACAAATGAGTCTTTGGTCTTAAAAACAGCGTTATGTATGGAATGCCAAACTGCTTTATTAATAACGTACGTAGATGAAGATTGCCTTACATTTTCATATAATTGTCTTAAACTATCGTCAACCAAGGCTTTCTTCAGGAAATCTTCAACTTGAGATTCAATAAGGGACCATTGGTCCCACGACATTAAACCATTTGGTACTGGGTTATTCTTGATCCAACCATCACAGGCGTACTCATAGAAGTTCTCGCAAGGATCCTTTCTTGGATTGATAGACTTCATCAATTCTAAGATAACAATTGAAAAACGTGTTATAAAAACTTGTTATYGCTAATCAACACCGCAAATTCACAATTTTCCATACATTGGTTCACTGGTCAAACACAAAGCGCTCAAGAGAGGTGCCAAGGTACTTTCAAAGGATTATTCAAATTTGAACCTTGCAACCTCGACTGAATGCTTTGTGATTGACCAGTGAACCGATGTATGGAAAATGGTGAATACAGCAGTGGCGCAGCTCAATGGACTCAAACTGAAAGCATATGAAACAACGTTTGTTTCAGAATAGAAATTGGAATAAGATATGAATTTTATTGATGTRAAACTATGCAACTTTGTACGGAAATAAGAAACCTTATAAACCAATAACAAGGTTGGATGTACGTCCGTCACAATCATACAAAATTTAATCTGGAACACGTTGCGTGACATAGTTAGTCCTTAATCCAAAATACCGTCACGACCACGTTACCGTCATGACCACACGTTACTATCACGGCCACGGCACGTCATGTCCTGGCACTTCTGTCCAGTGAGTTCTTAATTATAGAAAACTGTTTCAAAAAATAAATGAAAAATATAATAATGATGTTTTGTTTTGCAACACATGTCCAAAGATGTTCAAGAAGTACTTTTTCTTGTATGCCGTCCGAAATTTCTTATGTTCTTTATGACTGCTTTACCTCGTAGCAACAGAAATTCCGTGCGTCTTGTTCGTAAACRAATATAATATAAACAAAAACATAGATTCATCATCGTTGCATGCGGTGGTTCCAAGTCTGCCATTAATACAAAATCCTCCCTCATGTAATAGACGAGGCTACACTCAAAGTTTTAGACGCTGTCGGAGAAGTTCAAAGAAATGCCTAAGTGCAGATCCTGTGGATGTGAGAAAAGACCCACATAAAGAAATCTGTGAGGCTTTAATAGAATCACGACATAAAAAATGATACCATGTTTTTTTTAATACGATATATTTTTCGATGAATTTGATATCTTTTGCGCATTATCTATTTTCAAGGCGCGTGCTTCGAACCCTGRCTTTAAAATCCATCGCAAAAAATACCCCAAGAAAGAAATACGTGGAGTATAAGAAGAACTATTGCAAAGAAATTAAACGCTTTGTTAATGATCAAAAATTCGAGATCGTTTTTACGGAATATCTTTTCTCGAGACATACGTGCAAATCTAACTATAAAATCCATCGCAAAAAAGACCCCACGAAAGAAATCTGCAAAGTTTACTGAAAGGATCTTGGCAAAGAAATAATGCACCCTTTATTCCTATGATCGAAAATTCGAGATCCTCAAAGCGCGMGCGTGTGTGCAAACCTGAGTTGAAAATCCATCGCTAAGTAATCAGTGGCGGATCCAGAGGGGGTTCGAAGGGTTCCACGGAACCCCCCCTTGAAGGTTTGATCTTTTAGGTAATAGAAATATGTCTTATATAAATTTTAATAAAAAAATATTAGTAGTTTTGCGTTGGGTCGTTTATTATAGCTTGGTCGTTACTAGATAGTAAATTAGGTGATTAGAGCCAATTCTCTTGTCAAGCATCGACTAAACAAAAGAGAATTATTCACAGTTTAAGAAACGGAACTCGAAAAACGGAAGATTATGTACAGCATAGAAYATAATATCTATCACTCTTAATTTTTGGAAAAACTTTAATGAAAACATAAAGAAAATTTATTAGGAAAGTGTTCGAACGAATTCATATAAAAATAGAGAAAATAGATAAAAATTTAAAATGGCGGGAAAATAAAAAGGAAAAAATAAATAAATGGTTATCAAATTTAATTTGCGCATTCTTGAAGTATGACTGTTTAACCTCGAAGTTGACAAAAACGTCATTGAATAAAGTAAACAACCTCAAATCATCCTTTATATAAAATTGACCATCTGTTTATATCCTCATTTTTATTCATTATAAACAATCGTGGTTGATATCTTGGGTAAAGAACTCGGTTGTTATATATATTAATTTACACCATCTGCTAAACTAATTCCGAATCTAACCAGTTTTTGAGTACAAAAGAAAAAATTTAAGTCATGTCAAATTTTTGGTCTTATTTACAAAATAAAAGCAGAATTATTTTCCCCTTGTAAAGTTGATATGATCAAGGTGCTTATTACATTTTATTGGGATTGGTAATAGTGATGCCTGAAGTGGTCAGATTTGATGTGTTTGTCAGTGGTGGCTATCAATCATGGCCAGTGGCGCGTGGCTCCTAATAACAATTTTTTTACTGAAATTTTGCAGGAAGGTAGAGGTTTTTTCTAATCATTCTTTCTCGTATTCGCTACAGTATTTTTGTATAAGAGTTCCTTCCTTTCTTTTTTTTCTTTTTTTTTTTAATCATTTTATTTATTTATTTCCTTCATTTCTTCTTTCTTTCATTCCTTTATTCCTTCATTCCTTCATTCCTTTATTCTTCCTTTTACTTTTCCTTCCTTCCTTCCTTCCTTCCTTTCCTTCCTTCTTCTTTTCTTTTCTTTCTTCCTTCCTTCCTTCCTTCCTTTTTTTCTTTCTTCGTTCGTTCCTTCTTCCTTTCGCTCCCTCTCTTTCTTTCTTTCTCTTTTGTCGAATTCATTCTCCTCATTTCTCTTCCATTCTCTCTCTCACTAAGAATATTTAACAATTATTCGCCGAGCGGCTCGGTATAAATATCACCATAATCACTGAGCCTGAGGGGAATAATTGTTTTAGTATAATCTTAAACTTAAATATCAGAGAAAAGTCAAAATTCAGAATAAATAAAACGTCTTAGTATTACTTCCGGTCTGGCAAACTTTGGAAAACTTCATCACCGCTTCAGCAATTATCGTCTCAGAATCACAGGTCGCTCGACCAATCTCAGCTCGAGAAACTCTGTATTCAAGTCAAAAATTATACTAAAAATACATTGTTAAACTTTTACTAAAACTTCAGTTCTGCAACACCAAATCATTCTAAGTAATATTAATTATTATTCGAAATTTGATGAGATTGTTTTACTTTGAGGTTAAATGTAATTAAGCTATGAAGCCATAACAAAGGCCTAAGAGCTTTGCATATAATGAATAAAAGTTTGTAACGTTTGTTACCAATCAAACTTAAACTCTTCCAAACTCATGGAATTATATATATACATAAAGTTACATACATAATGGATAAAAATTATCTTCCCTTAATCTGCAGCTAATGGTTTTACGATCAATGTGCAATAAACAGAAATGCATTTATGCAATCATGCAAAAAGAATATTTTTATTTTGTCATTGTGAAGCAATGGAAATGGCTGCATAAAAAATGATCTTTCTGAAAACATCAGCCAGCAATGAAAGCCATATTCGCAACATAAAGCAAAATAAAGCATCAAAAAATAATAAAAACGCTGACCCGTAATTCAACTGACCTGTAATTGTCAACACACAATCGACAGAAGTGCAAACTTTTGGAGACGAAGTCGTTGGAAGTAGTACTTCAGGCTGCTTCGTATTCGTATTCGTATTCGCCTCCTCGAGGTGTTTTCGCTTCTCGATGACATACAGTGTTGTCATAATCACAAACAAAGCAATGAAAAGCAATAAGAACAGAAGTAGAATGTACGTCGCTTCCTTGCGGAGATCATACCTTCGCGACCGAACACGGACATTATTTCTTCCATTAACAACCAATGGAGAACCATTAGAATCATTAATCTTGTCGTTCATCGACACCGTAGTTCCAGATGACTCCATTGCTAATTGCTAGCAACGAAACGAGAAAGATCCTTATATAATGCGTTGCTTCTGTGGTAAAGACTGTCATTGACCATCAACCGCAGGTACACCGTCATTCGATAATAACTTCATCATGATCGCGTATATAGACTTGGTGGCTTGAGAGCATTTACAGTGCGACAGAAGTTAAAACCATCAAAGTATATTCATATAGGAAAACGAGAACTGTAAATTGAAAACCGATCTGACTCTCACATGCGCGCAAATAAAAGAAAAAAATTTTAAATCGATGGCTCCAATAAGAAACTCATCTAGAGGGCACGACCATGAACGACAACACATCAATTGCAAATAAAACTTTGATGCATGATATATATAGATGAACTTTGAGCTTTTCATTTTAGAATAATAAGGCTGCGCGCGTGTTTCGCAAAAAATATTTTTATTTAAAGTTAGCAAAGGACAGCAAAATGATATGAATCTGATTTGCCTGTTTACGGGAGGGCAAACCAGTTCTTAGCTACCAATTATAAATCGCTAAGTATACTTGGTCAAATCCAGTATATGGGTTTTAATTGCCGATTTGCGTAAGAGGACAATAAAGTACTAAGCCATATTTCAATCTTATCTCGAGCAGAATCTAATACACGCAAGCATTTTCTTCATTACGCAAAAAATTCCTTGATAGACATACGATATTCCTTACGCTTCACCAAATAACTCGATTTTTCGTTTCTTAACCAAGTTCTTTTTTATGTTGTATATATTAAGGCTCGATTGATATTAGATGGATTATAATAATGCCAAGGGCTGACCGCTAATCCGAAACCAAACGTTTTTAATATAGCTATTCCTTAAGGAGTTGCATACATTTTTTATGTCGTTAAACCCAAAATATTAAACMTTTTTAGGCTGGACACCCCAGGGTATTAATTAAGCGTGCTCTTTTGACCTAAATACTTCATAATAACTGACTGCACTCTTTCAAAATCAACGCTTAGTTCTAAATATAGAAATAGACTCCTGGTTTTATAGGACCTTGGCTCTAAAGTTTTAAACTAGAGGTGGTTAGCTCTATTCCTTGAATCGTTTGGGTTTTTTCAACGAGTTTAAACTCCTGGTTGTCAGGTTTTCCTCGCTCCGCAAAACCTAATAAGCTAAATTCCCATTGAAATAATGTAAACAAAAAGAGCAACTTTGTATCTGTGAAAGAACCATGTAACTTAAGGTAGTTCCGGACCTTTGCTACTGCGCATCCATTTTGCGCATTTGTTTTCAAACACTAATTAGGTATTTTTGGAGTTTTGTCAAAATATTATGATTGACAATTCCTTTGTTAAATTCGACCAAGATGACGGCTATGACGTTACGTGCAAACCGATGAATACCCTGCAATAAGCCTTTTCACAGTTTAAGAATCGATTCCACTGCGCATGCGATTTTATCCCGAATTTCTCACCTTCTTTTGTTTAATTAAGAACAAAAGAAGGTTTAGACAAAAGAAGGTAGAAATTCGGGATAAAATCGCATGCGCAGTGGAATCGATTCTTAAGCTGTGAAAAGGCTTATACAAAAACCCTAATACAAAAAAGCTTGCTACACCAAGAAAAACCCACAAATAAGTCGTATACAGGCCAAATGTCACGYGACTGTATCAGGATGATGGTGTAGACTGGAATTAAGTATGCTTGCAAATCTGATCTTACAATTTTTAAAAAGTAACATTATTAAAAAAGAAAATGCTGAGAACAATGTTCTGGATTCAGATTTATCATAGAGGACTAGCCTGTGTAGCGGCCCCCGTAGCTTTCTTTCTTTTCTTTTTTTCTTTTTTTCTTTCTTTCTTTTTTTTTTTTTTTTTTTTTTTTTAGGAGTTGGGCCTCGTAAAAAAAACAGAGGGTCGCTAC
>NW_022261261.1:58476-70489 GCF_009602425.1 Actinia tenebrosa | reverse complement strand
TTTTTTTTTTTGAACTAAATAGTTTATGTTCAACAGAGTTCAAACTTGGTAATCTGGAATTTTCATTTGCTGTATTATTGGAAGGAATATTTCATTAAAAAGGCAGTGTTTCACACCATTATAGTAACCAAACTCTAGGTCAGATATTATACTCTCTGCATATCTTAACGTCTGTGGTTGAAAATCAAAAACAACAGATGTTGTTGTGGTTGTTCTTTCAAAAAGAAAAGGGAGGCCTGTGTAGTTAAAAGATTTCTGGTCACTATATTTTTACAGCTGGAGAACCTACATAGCACTCAGTTGATGTAATATGTATTCAGTAAATCTATTGTATTCCATTGTCTTTCTTTCTATTGTATTGGGTGTGATTCATTGTATTTTTATGAATACATTACATCAACTGCTTGCTACGTAGGCTCTCCCACATTTTTACAGGGTAGTAAAGGGGATGAATATATTATCTTTACAGTACACTGTATTTTATTAGAGATATTTTGTTTTTACATAGGTTTCTTGGGTCTGTAGAAGTGGCAGATTTTAAAGGAAATGAAGTGCTTTGCTCTGCTATGAAAGAGGTATGAAAAGGTTTTTTTCTAATTCCTCTTTTGCTTATGTTTTTTTTTTCTTTCTTTCTTTTTTTTTTTTTTTTTCTTTTTTTTTTTTTTTTTTTTTTTTGCGAGGAGTTGGGCCTCGTAAAAAAAACAGAGGGTCGCTACGCTGGCTCAGTAGTAGACCAAATACTTTTCTTTTTCATAACACTGGCCACGTGTCATTCCCTAGAGTATCATTTCTTTGTTTGACGGTTGCAAATGAGAAGACACATGAATATACTATACGTGGTCTGCACTGATAAAGAAAATTACACCGTCCGAAATAAGGTCTAAATTTCCTCACACTGGTAGATCCTGCATACAAGACAGTAATGATTTCTAAGGTCAGCAGCTATCTTAGGTTAGATTGAATAAAGAGTTAGATAGAGGTCCCTATGTGTGCCTGCAGGCACAATCTTCCTGCCCTGTGTTGACAAGAGTGAACGTATATAGGCTTTGTTCCGATTAATTTCTTATTTTCTTTGATATTCTAGAAGGTTTCCTACGTGGTCATTTGTGGAATCCTGCTGCGAGCAGCTTACAGAAGCCTAGCTAGGTACAAATCTGTTATCTCTTCTAAGTTCCATATTAAAAACGATTTGCTGAATAAGTTTAATTTTGAATAATTTTGCATCGCAGTCTACTTTACACCTTTCCATTTCTGCGTTTTCCTTTTATTTTTAAGTACAGATATCAAACTTAAACTTTTTAAAAAAATAAGATAATTAGTTTCGTGCTCAGGGCGAGAGGCGCATGACGTTGACCGGAAATGCCTAGCGACAATGATGTTTATTAAAATGGTGATAATGATGCTTATAAAAACAACACTTCGTAACTTAAAGCCTATCATTGAAAGAACTCGTTTACAAGCCAATAGTGTATTCAGATTATATACGTTAAATGCATGCAAGATGATTGATATTGATGATAATGTTAATGAGACATTTTATATTCAATTGCATAAATAACGAAAAAATAAATAAAATATTAAAAAATATATAAACTATTTAAAGAAGGAAGAGGTTTTCGTATTCACTTAAGAAACTAAGTTCGATGTTTAAAATGTAGTCTTTGCTAATAAATAAAACAAAATTATGTTACGTTCATAAGAAAGAATAGATAAAAAATTAATTGAAAACACTAAAAAGGATGAAAAAGTTTGTGGTTTCTAGTGACATTTTTGTGAAGATAACTGATGATAATCTTCGTGCGTTTTCAACTTAAAAGCAATTGAATTCTTCCAGAAGGCCATAAAAATAGCTCTTTTGAGCTGAACTTCCACTTGAACATCAAAAGCAATTATAAAGGAGCAGCAAGAAAAGAGAAGTAATGGCGCCTTGCAGAAAGAGATCTCGATAGACAGCCATAGGCGATTAGTCCTGGGTAACAAACAAGCCTAAAAAATGGTCTCAATATCGACATTGATGGCTATATACAATTGAAGTCGATTTATAGAATCGCTATGATGGGTATGACATAATTCCAAGCTCGGTGTACTTAATGTTATTATTCCACATCTATAGATATACTTAGAAGTTCAGGATATCTAGGCACTTCTGACAATCAATCTATTTCCGGCAGTCGAGGAACAAAACCCTTGCCTCGATGACCTACACTATYAAATCACCAAATCACCCGACCCTGGTGTAATTGTATTATGTGAATCTAATGATATTGTACATGTTCGTGTATGAAAAGTTCGGACATGACCAGTTCACAGAAATTCAATGCCAACAGGAAAAGCGAAGGGAGTGTAAATGTTTTTTTCTAGCTAAACGAACATTAAAAAACGAGATAGAGTTCTTGACATGGTAAATTTTGATTCCAAAATATAGCATGAAATCTTACCTGATGCTATTTCGATGCATGATGGATCCCAACAAACCCCCTCGTTGTGCTCAGCTTGAAGTTGTCGAGGTTCTTGAGGAGCGTCGAATCCAGGTATTGGCTTACTACAAATGCGACCTTCCAAGAGATTTAACATTGACGGGAATAAGAAAACCACAACAATCCATTTGACTAACAGAACAGGATCGTAGAACATCTTCAGCAGAGAGAGGAAACTCAAGCGTCACTAAAGAATCGATTTTGGCTCAGGGCGAGTTTAGGATGAACTACAGTTACCTAGGCCGATTTAATTAGTGGTAATTTGCTGTAAATAAAATCCCGTATCAAGTTACCAAACCAGGAGAAAATAACCTTATAAACGAGTCATACTTTCATTCTGAATATGTTTCAATGGAAATTTGAAACTCAGCTCTTAATCATAATCGTCCAATGACCTTTCATCGCTGTGAGACTATATATGTGGACGCCGAGCTTTGCAGCCAGTATTAAGAAAATATCCCAAGGGATTATCAGGAAACCAATGATACCAGAATGGCACCCTTCGCAATGGGAGAAACAATTAGACTTCTCGTGAGTTCGATAGTGCCTGCGGGTTTCCCGAAGATGGTGCCAAGCCAGGACTGATATGCTTTAACTTTGCCAGTGTTAAGTCGGACTGCACGTAGGCTAAAATAAATAAACCATCCCGAGATGTAATGGAAGCTTTGCACCGTCTGCACCCATCATAAGACACAACAATGGAGTCTTTTCCCCCTGACAAACTGAAATCTTATTTCATGTAAATCAAATTAGGACAGATTCAATTGTTCCTACCTCCTGTAATGACTGCCATCACGTGATGGGGCAAAGCCTCTATTGGACTTGGAAGCCCCTTGGAAGTGTCATGGATGTAAACCATTTCGAAAATTCGACACTAAATTTGAATTTGGAAAATGTTTTGGACAAATGACATTTGAAACCGGTAACTTGGATGGAGAAGGAAATTAAAGTAAAGAAACCTTAAATACCCCCACTGAAAGCATCCTCGGGAAGCCAGGGGTAATGCTTTGTCGCTCGTTTTTCAGCATATGCATCTTAATGAACTCAAGTTAAGAGCCCCTTTTTTAAATTCTAAACGTCGGTTTTTGTCAAGGATAAATTCGCTTAGAGTTTGTGACTAGCTCACTAACGAATTGGTGTGAGTTTAATGATTTGCGACTTTGCAAAACACGTGGTAACTGGAAATGATCGAATCTTGTGCAAGATTAGTTGAATTAGTAATTTTGGTACTACCCTTTGGTCATGAGTTTGATGCGGTATATTTGATACGTATACCTGAGCATTCATTGGCAAGATCTAGAATGTAAAGACTTGCCTCCACTGATGGATTCTTTAGATCTAACAGTACTATCTCAGAGGGGATGGCTTGCCACCTCACCACCCCATTTGATTCACCTTTGTACGTATTTCCGCGATATTAATTTGCTTGATCGAATCTGAGTCCCCAAAAGGTGAGGCGAGTGCACTACCGCTACGCGCCCTTTGGTCCCTCTATTTAATACAATAGGATATAGTGCAAGCAAGCCACTAGTTTGCGATCTGCTCTTCATCTTCCTTATCTAAGAACATTGTCAATTGATTCCAAATAGATGACTTTTATCAGTCGTATCAGAAGTCAATTTTAGGGTATAGAACGAGATAACTGGAGAATTTATATGATAAGGTCCTTGAGATGAAACGAAGATGATGATGGATTCCCTCATGATGCTGGCTAAAGTTAAGATATGACGACCCTGAACGGTTGCCAAAAAAACCAGGCTTACAGGGCTCACAAAATAAGCAGTTAGATTAATATACGTACAGGGAAAAAAGCATTACATCTAAGGATTCTGTATAGACCCCACCATGATGCACTAAATGAAGGATCAAGACTAAAGTTCCTATCACCCTTTTGATAATATTCACAGTACGTATTGATTCTACATGGGGTACCCGAAACAAATGCATAGTTCGAGTGCGGCTTCTTGAAGTTATAAAGGTTTATCCTAGTCATATGCTAATGCTGTGACGTATGATGAGGAGGCATTTATGGTTATTTGTCGCTCTTTGTAATTCGAAACACCGGCTTCTATGCGAAAACTAACTTGCAATAATTTCTATAAGAGCAATGGGGAAACGAATGACGCATTTCGAATTATAATTTCAATTTATGTGTGCCGGTATAGTGTTTTGTATATTGAATGTRTATAAAATTTCGTCGCCTCATACGTGACAGTCATTAGCATATGGCACAAAAAAACCTTTAACTCCAAGAAGCCGCACTCAAACTTTTTTTCCGAGTTATTAAACCGCTCTTACCCCATGTAGAACCAATACAGTGAATATTGTCAGAAGGGTTAAAGGCACTTTAATGTAATCACGTACATGGTGAGGATAGTAGTAGTCTGGAGAGGATAACAAAGAAATGATATTTTTTATCACTATAACCGGTTCTGTTTTGACGGTTTCTGATAGGCTATGGAGTATTCCTTCAGGTCATTTAAAGACAGTTGATGCACTCTTATTTTAGATTCAACAGCCCGACATTCACTCACGCAGGATACGGACAAACGACTGGCTGGACGAGCGGTTGGTCGATGGATATTTAATATAATAACAATAAAAAATACGTAACAATAAAATCCTAGTGATCTTGCAATTTTATCTCAAATTGTCCTTAAATTCAACTTTTGCGTTGACGATTGGTTTGATGTAAGAAGAATAACAGTTTAACCAATGCCTTCTTTACCGCTTGATTTATAAACCCTCTGAAATCAGCAAAAAACTTGTTGACTACTTCTCATTAAGGTCCCAGATACATTCCCATGTGCAGTGATGTAAACTATTGCCCTTTTCCCGGCATTTAAGAACATTAATTAGCATATAATCAATTGTTCGAATTATTTCATTTGTGACGCAATATGCATATTGATGGCTTTCACAGCCGCCATGTTGGATAAATTTAACAATAGATTCCTCTTTAGTCTCCCTTGTTTTATCATCCAACATGACCGTCGTGTCTTTTGTTATTTAATTCTCTTGGGAATGATTGAAAACCAGAAATAGAAATATTGAAAACTAGAAGAACTCCCTATATTTCATGTGCGAATATTAGAACATTATTTTCCAATGATGAACTACAATTAAACAGTACAGCTTTGATCTTGCAACCCTTTTCAGTCATTGAACCTCAATCATCATTGTAGCGAATATATTGGTACATTTAGCGGTTGGAGTTTTGTTTTCAAATCATCTTAGGTTACCTCTACCACAGTCCACATTTACTCCTCGGGTTCATGGGTTTTCCAGGAGCGCAGTCAAATACAGATGCAAAATCGTCAAAGTTCTTGAGAGACCCATTAACCCTGCAAAGGAATTTGAGTTGAAATTAGTAATACTCGACATTTTTGGCAACAAATCGTTGCTATTCTTTCCTTCATCGTTGTGTGCATAGTTTTCGTTGTTGAGGTTTGATTTGAATCATCAATTGATGGTTTTCACGGCGGCCATGTTGGAGGAATTGTCAATGAATTCTTTTGTTATATCCTCCAACATGGCCGTCGTGTCTTTTGTTATTTAATTCTCTTGGGAATGGTCGAAATCCATCAATAATACACGCCCCGGAGGATACAGCCCCAACTTAGCAAAGAATCTTATAAATTATCAAGGAACGCCACGAGGTGTCGACTACGACGACATTGCGCCCAATGCGTTTATACACAATATATTATTTACAAAGCGCGCAATTATTTTTCAAATAGCAACATGTTCAAGTGCAAACATTATAGACTATAGACACCTTGCAGCACTTTGGAAGGCAGCTCAATCTGGGGGACAAGACAATAGGTTCCAACTCTCAGGAGATTGGAATTATTTTGTTTTGTCCCCCAGATGAAACTCCTTTGACGTCACATGCAAGGGGCCCATAGAGTCTTGGCTCAGTTACTAATGGTTTTGATACATAGTTTGATCGAAAATATTTAGATCTTTAAGGTTGTAATTACAACCTTAAGTGCTGCCTTTCGCTTCGCATCTGAAATCTATAGATAAGCACTTAAATCAGGTATGTTAGAGACGATGCCGATCCCCGGCGTGGCGCTTATATAAGGTGTTTCACATGACATCATCAAATTGTGTCCTATAAACGTTTTGTGAGAGCCATTTGAAGAGTGCACAAAACAAAAATTCATATTCCTTCTGTTGCGACTATAATTTATCTCAAACACAATAGTCCATTTCACGGATCCTGTTACTCAACCTCAGCCTCGTCAGCGTGTAATTATTATTTAGAATTTGACTACAGTCCGCAGTAATGAAAGGAATTTACACATCAACGAACAATTGAAACACTTAAAAATTTCACAGGTTGTAGGCAATTTCTAAAGAATATATTACACGCTGACGAGGCCGAGGTTGAGTAACGGGATCCGTGAAATGGTCTATTTCTATGCTTCGTCCTACCCAAGTACATTCAGAGCGCAATTAGTCCAGAACTGGATCCACTTTTAACAATTGTGTTAATTATTTTACGCGCACAACTAGTGAAAAAAATCGCGCGCGTTGATTCACATGATCAGAAATAAACAAAATAAAATGATAGTTGTTTCAGTTCTAGACTACAGCGCAGATTGCTTGAACTGTTGACAACAGTAAACCAAGACTATAATCATGTCTTAATAATGATATCATAAAAGTCTCCTTAAGTGTTCTACTTAAAACAAATACGATATCTTCTAAGTATATGATTATGTAAAACTATCAAAAATCCTAGCAATGCAAACAAGTTAAATGATCAAGCAATTTATCTTAAAGTCGCTTAAAGTAACCTTGTGGCAATATAACTAAAATAATTTTAAGTAGTTGTGCTAGAAAAATCAAACTAGATCATTGTTTTTACTAGTTATAAATGCGCAGAATATCTGCATTAGCCACCTGAAGATTATTAACACCGATACCTGCGGGCATTGCTTTGCAAGTTATGGTCTCGATTAGATTGGAAGGATATCAAACTGTGATCCTATTAAAGAGTAATTACCACCAGACTTTTCAAGTGTTTCAATAAATACCTTGTTCTAGAGATTACATATAGAGCGCATGCCTTAGATCTCTGAATCAATTAATATTACTAGCTATGTAGTGCTTAAAAGTATTTAGTTATCAACTATTTAATTGTCGACTTCACTCAGRCATGAACCAAACAAAGACGCGCAGAGGTATCTGCTTTTGTTCCTAATGTTCTGCTTCAGTGATATCCACTTGAGAAGCAAGACAAACACTTGCTCTTCTCTTGCATAGCTCACAGCGTGTTTATATCACAGTACAGAGACATACGCGCGCGTTTTATGTCCCGCCTTTAGTTAAAACTACTTGTCGTAGCTTCTATAAATAGCGACTGCTTTCGTGAGGTCTCACAAACAAATCCCATTCCACTCACAAGATCGATATTTAAGCACCCAATCAAATTATATCACCAGTTCCTGGTGGTCCCTAGCGAAAGGCTCATCAAGTATCTAGAGTTATTTTCGATCTGGATTCTATTAATTCTCATTTAACGTATTCCACATTTACATTTCTGAAGATCTCATATGTGTTAGATGTTGGAATCAAGCACTACAGAGCATCCCTAAATGAACTTAGATTTGAATAAAATGTGTAATAGGTGGAGATGGCACTTATTCTACGTTTGCAAGGCATCGGACGAATTTTTTTACTGGTCAAGAGGTTTAGGAGTTCCGTTCACACGGGACTGAGCTACCTGAACAAAAATTCATACGCCTAGCCATGCAAATTTGGATCCGGTTCCGTGTAAAGAGAACGTATTTTTATACAATTAAAGAGACGGTTCCTTGTAAACGGTATGTACAGGTCAAATTTTTGACCAAGGTTAAAAATTCTTCAGCCACTGTGTAAACGCAGCCTTAAAACACAACAGACTAGTATATATAATACTGAATGCAGAAGACTGAGGTTTTCCTTGAATATGTGTGTGTTAGTAAGAGAGGGGGAGGGATAAAGCATTCGACATTCCTCCTTCTCTATCTTCGCTGCATATTTATCCCAAGTTCACAGTCAGAAACACAATGACCGTTTTTAGCAGGGCGCTTTGATCCTGGTTTAGCCTATCTAGTTATCTGATCATAAGGATAATCACCCGTATATTACATTCGCATTTACTTAAGGAAATGATGAACTTTTCGCGTGGCGGCTTTACCATAATCGATTGTAAACTTAATGAGATTCATTTATAATTCACTTGGCAGCCGTTAAGGCTTACTTGTGATGGCCTACATATGTTTGATAGGTATAGGACGTTTTGATGTCAGGTACGCAAAGAATTATTGAGGAATTCACCATCTGGTAAATCAAGATCATGCTTAGAGCAGTTTTCGTATGACTGTGAAAAGCTCACGGCACGAACATGGTCGTGACATGGCAAGGGGGACGCCAGACCAATCACATTGCCCGAGAAAGTATTCTTCATCCAATCAAATACCCGCATCCGGATCCGTGTGCTGTGCTGTGCTGTGCTGTGCTGTGCTGTGCTGTGCTGTGCTGTGCTGTGCTGTGACCTCATTAAACCAAACCATAACCCAGAGTACGACTGCAATGAGCAATTAACCTCTGAAAATACACCCTAGCCATTTATTTGGACAAAGTGCCTTTCTTGAAATAGTAGAACAATAGAATAGGATAGGATAGATAACAATAGATAAATAGGATAATAGAGGCTAACTCCTGAATTATTTATAGTATTTAGCTGCACATTTTTGAAAGACTTAAAAATGTGAAGTCGAAGGTGAACGATACTCTGATTGTCACACAAGATACCAAAGTATGTTTGAAATATCCCACTTGTCTAAAAACATGTTCCAACATGTTGCTGTATAGGCCGACTTCAAGGTGACCAGATGAAAAAAATGCTTGATGCTTATATCTAAAAATATTTTAGTTTTTTCTTGCTATAGCTAGCTCGAAACTTGGGCTGAATTAAACCTACTTTCGGCTGGAAAATTCTCCTTAGCTTGGACGTAATGTTTTCCCATTACAGACCATATGTCATTTCCCTTGAGTATCATTTCTTTATCAAAGGCTAGTAATGCGCGATCGAGATTCATAATATTCATTCATCAAGCAATAGAATACTCTCTTGTTGAAAGCACATGAAGGGCATTGTTTACCTGTCATTATAGGTAGGTAATTAGATTCGTGAAATTCATTCGGCAGATTTTTACACAACCTGTCGTTGCCATAGTTACCTTATTGGTGTTGGACTGTAGTTACTCGTCATTTCTTCATTGATTCCTTCACTGCTGAACGACGCACACCAATTCTATACATAAACAAAAAGAACTTGAATAATTGCAAAGTTTCAGGAAAATAGGTAGCACACTAAGGTATCGTTACGTTAAGCCGTTTCTAATTCGTGAATTGAAGTCCCCTGTGGTGAACTGCGGTGGTGATTAGCGATGACAAGCGATGACAGGAAACTCTTAAAGAGTGATCCTTGGATCACTGCCTGCGCATAGTTCATAAAGAATATCTGTTTATTGGTCATGTTCAAAGGGGTCCCCTGTCGAGATATAGGGACTCGCAAAGCTGATGAATAGTGTTATTGGATCATGGGTGTCCTGTGGCATGGAAATTACTCACCTGCGCGAAGCTCACAAAGAATAACTGTTCATTGGTCATATTGGTAGTAGGCAAGGTGGGTTCATCGCCATTTATATTAACCCATGTTCTATAGGCACCCAAAGCTTGCTTAAGTCCGCCATTATCTGCGATATTCTCAGAGAGACTTCGCTTACCATTGACCTGTTTCAATCAAAGACATTTCCCTTAATTACCGACGCCCGGTTGGCTAAGTTGGATGCGCATCGATCGGAGTATTGTGCGGAAGGTCGTGCTGGTTAAAATCCCGGCCGGACTTACACTCGGGGTGTTATATAAACTGAGGAGATCCGAATGTGCTACCTTTTACATTTACAAATGATCAGGGCCCAGTTGTACGAAGCCTCCTGGATAGCGCTGTATTCAGCGGATAAATCCTTATCCATTGGATAAGTCGATGCTGTTATCCAATAAATTTATCCACTGAAAAAGATTTATTATCCGTCGGATAGCGCTATCCAGGAGGCTTCGTACAACCGGGCTCAGATTTTCAAGTTGCGCAGATGACTACTTTCAATTGCTGTCACATAATATATCCAATCGGAGCAGCTTTTTAGTATATACATAGAAAGGGGGTTGTATCAATCATATATCATTAGTAAATATTGGGCATGTTGAAATCCGGATGTAATATAGGATTTTTAGCATTCATAGTTTGATTGCCATGCGTATAGGCRGTTTGCCTGTCGTTATTGCAAGCTGATTGAGATTCTTTCAACTAGTCGATACGATACGTACCAAGAATTAATCCCGTAGATTCCAAATTTCATAACTTAATTGGACTCTCGAACAAGTCTCTCGTATCCATGCTCCATTAATTGGACATCCGATCCTGCATTACGTATTGTAAAAGCCAAAATATCGGGGTTTTTTTACATTTAATAAAAGCATTCACCATTTTTTAAACAAAAATCAAAATTGTCCAAAATTTGTATTCAGTATGGCGCGTACATCCCACGATCGCATCCCATTGCAGGATAATACCAATTATTTAAATAGAAAAGGAACTTACATTTTGCCCATGAAACTGATATCTGGAATACTGATCGACCAGACACTTGGATCGTTTTTTGAATTCATTGAGGGTGTGGTCAGTCCACCAGTCCTCGCGCCGTCCACCTTCGTCGTAATTTTTCCCTAGAAAAGAGGTGTCCAAACTTATCGTAAGGTACTTAAAACAGTTTGAAGATATGCTTAAAGTAGTTTGAACTTTGTTGATGTGGTTTATAGGAGCCAGAAATTCCATGCGAATGGCTAATTTCAGATGCAAGTGATGTAGTTTATTTTAATTGTCTTGATTTCCCCCCGCAGCGGCGGCCATGTTGGATACCGATAAGGTCCTGGGGACAACTTACCTGAATCATCAAATCCATGCGTCAGCTCGTGACCAATCACAGAACCGATGCCACCAAAATTGACAGCACTAAAGAAAAAAGAGAAGAAAAAAAATTAAAATATATTTTCGAAGGCATTGGTTGTTCAACTAATTTTGACACTTTTATTCCTCACCTACTGTACTTTCCGCTGTAAAATGGAGGTTGAAGAATTGCAACTGGAAAAACTAAGGAAACAAGAAAAAAATAAAGGTGAGGTCACTGAGGATCAAACTACGGACCTCTTGCTTAGCAGGCAGCAAACTAATCTACCAAGCCACACATGCTCCTTGAAACAAGTGTGTGAGGTCAATGAGGTTCAAACTATGGACCTCTTGCTTAGCAGGCAGCACACTAACCTTCCAAGCCAAACTTGTTCCTTAAAACAAGTGTGTGAGGTCACTTAGGATCAAACTATGGGCCTCTTGCTTAGCAGGCAGCAAACTACCCTCCAAGCCACACATGCTCCTTGAAACAAGTGTGTGAGGTCACTGAGGATCAAACTACGGACCTCTT
>NW_022261250.1:166728-177814 GCF_009602425.1 Actinia tenebrosa | reverse complement strand
AAAAAAAAAAAAAAAAAAAAAAAATCCAAAAAAAATCCAAAAAAAATGAAGGAAAATATAATGGAAACTATGATTTACATCACTGGGCACAAACAAACAACTAATATACCAATAGAACTATAAATATTATGATATTTATAATATTTTACAGATGAATTAGCTTATAAGACTCCAGTAGACGATTTTTCAGTTCTTTCTTAAAGATCGGCTTGCTAAGTATTCAGTGAATTTGCCTCATCAATAGAATCCCGCACCTTTACACAAGTAAATCTAATGTCACATTTTCCATAGTTCGTTCTTATGCGAGGAATGGAGAAGGTAGATTTTGAAGCGAGTCTGGTATTATAACTGCGTTTCTCTTTAAAGTGCACATGCACCCTTCGACAATACTTTCAGTTCTGATTTTACATGAAGTAAATAGTTGATTGGTAAAATATTTCTTGATTTGAGTGATGCGTCTCTAAGTTATGAAGGTTTATACTTCCAATATGTTAATGATGATGACGTCAGGTAAGGTATTTGAGTGTTTTTGTTGTAACTAGTAATACTAAATGCTGGCCATTTTGAAAATACAAATTTAAAATAGCTTTCCCATGAGTAAATTAATGATGCTTTTTAAACACTGTTTCTATGAACCAGTTCAATTTTGTATAACTAATTAAGCCTTAATAGACGTCACACTTATTAGTATATTTGAAGTAAACGCGATTGGTAATCGTTTAAATATCGATCTGCTAACATCTTAGTGAGTGAGTGAGTGACACATTTGCATATTCAGAGCCCTCACAATAACTCGTTTCTACGCCTCGCGTATCCACGAGTTAAAAAGGTCTACAGTTAATGATATTATTTGCGTTGGGCTACCTGTCTTGGTCACCTGTAGCATAATTAGCATACTAAACAAGCGTAATAGCTGGTACTTTTGCTCAGCGCGCTTCAAAAAAATATTTGCTGCTCACATCAGCAAAGCACTTTACCTTGCGGTTTAAAACTTTTTCTCGTCACAAATATAAACACAATGATTATACCATTGTTGAACCTGGACGTGGCGTGGCTTGTCCAGATATTCGTGTTCCTGGCTTATCTTGGAATGACATACCTACTACTCATGGAATATCTTTACGAAGATCCGTTTGGACAAGCTAAAGGGAAAGACTCCAGCGTCAAAACGAAGGAACCGAAAGGAAACGAAAAGGAGAAAAATATTGGGAAAACGGCTGTTGAGGAGACTAAGAAAGCCACTAATATTCAAAAAAATTGAAAGGTAAAATTTAAAATTCTGAACGTAATATGCAATCTTAAATACTGGCTGTGTGGGTATACTTTTGCTAATATTAATCGAACTGATTTTTCAATTTGTTCGACTCATCGAGGACACTTTTACTTCACTTCCCTATAAATAATTCATACTATTTATTTAAAGTGGAAAATTATGCGATGCAGTTCTTGATAATCGATGTTAGTCAAACAGACACAAAATGTCTTTCTACTCTCTAAGATTTATCATTCCTAGAGTGATTTCACGGCTTGGCCTGTGAAAGAATCGTCAAAACGTTATGAGTGATTTTATCTAACCAGTGACAAAAAATTAAGTAGTAAATAAAATCACTCTAATAATAATAACAGTGTTAGAACGAAATTCCATTGTTCTCTGTCGTTTTATCTTGAAGGCCAGTCACTTCTATCGAACTTTGTGCTTAAGCGCGTATTCCTTTTATCTGTATTTCTATAAATAGAATGCATGAGCACGGGAAATTATATGGGAAAACAAAGACGCGGGAAAAACATATAATATTTAGCTCTATTCTGTTTAATTAGTATAGGAAATCCGATCTCGAGTACAATTCAGAATTTATAGGTACGAGTGATGTCAGTGAAAGTTTTCAAAAATGGACGGGCCTTTTATAGGCGAGCCCAATTTGAGAGCTTTCAAAACATCTCGAGTATCTATGAATTCTGTATTTTACGAGAAGATCGTGCAATATTTTGTTTCTACAGAATACAATTTGTATAGGAAATCGCACGATCTTCTCGTACAATTTGGAAATTAATAGACACGAGTGTCGAGTGTCTATTAATTCCAAATTGTGCGAGAAGATCGTGCGATTTTTTGTTTATAGTTCACTCAACAAAATTTCAGTAAAAAATGCGAAGCGACGCCGTTCATCTTTGTCTATTTGGCGACCGATTTTCAGTCCATCGCGCAACTGAAATGCATAAAAAAGATTAGTTCTTATTAGTTTTTACGGTTTTTTTTTTTTTTGCCGCTGTTGACATTTTTTTGGCCGTTTTTCCATAGCGACTTAATTCGGTACTCCTACGGAGTACAATTAACGCTATAATTGTACTCCTTTCGACCAATCAGAGTCAAGTAATTTTGTTGAGTGTACTATAAGGGATTCAACTGTTCAATCAGAATCAAGTAATTTTGTTGAGTGTATTACTGTACTGACTGATTTTTCTGGACTTTTCAGGCAAGAAATAGAGCTTAGTAGTGGATATTAATCAATGGCCTACTAAATATAAAAGAAAGAAAACAGATAAAAAACAACAGCAATGAACAACAACTTCAACAACAGGAGTTTGGCATATTTATATATCGTGATTGCGACCTCTATTGAGCGGACACTATTTTGGGTACCGCGAGTAGTAGAGCCGCAGTGCTGGCTACCTGAGCTGCAATACTAGAGACCTTTAGATCCGACGACGAGTAAGAGGACGAGTACGAGTACGAGTGTTTAACTTTTAAAAAGAGGCACTATCTTTTTGTAGTCGTGATAGTGTACGTGATTGAAACTTTAGATTGTAAAAAATCTGAAATCGACTACGATTCACAGGACCAATTTTAAAACTCGTACTCGTACTCGATCTCGTACTCGTCGTCGTATCTAAAGGTCGCTGGCGTGAGGACGACTGGCGGCTCAGGCGACTATTCACCTTATTTAGAATTAATGCCGAGCATTGTATCAGGGGTTACTGGGTGCACTTTAAATATAGAACGTAAATTTCGTCATCATCATATTCATTAAGTTGGAATAATCTCTTTCACAATTCCCTGCGCCATCTTGAAAGGTAGCCGTGTCTTTGCGTCAAAGCCAGACGAACTTGCAATGCTAGAGACCTTTTTTAACACCTTGGACAATTATTCACAGGTCTCATCATTGCAAGCTCACCGTTCGTCTTGCAACCATGCAAAGACATGACTACCTTTCAAGATAGCGCAGGGAACGGTGAAGGGGACTATTGTGAAATATTCCTTCATTTGAATGTTGCGTCTTTAGGTTCATACATACACTATGAGAGTGACTTGGACGTCATCCCAGGCTTTTGAATGTATTTGTTTTAACTTTACTAAACGCTAGCTATCTTGTAATACTAAACTCTAACCATTATGAGAAGCCAAATTACAATCGACATTTTGGAAAGCTTGAGTATAATGATAATGCTTTTTAATATTGTTTGTGTGAACTAGTTAAAATTTGTATAAATGAAGCCTGGGATGATGTCACAGTCATTTGCATATTGAAAAAATAAACTCTTTGTAACTTAAAAGACGCAATATCCAAAGCCCGGGCTAAAACTACCACAARAATTTAATATATCCAAACAACATACAACAACACCGACAAAAACTAAGGCCCCGTCCACACTATGCCGGATAAATTTGAATCAGCAACTTTCACACCGAAACCGAAAATATGTTTTCCGTCCACACATGAAAACGGAGAAAATGTTTTGGACTAGTCCGATCAGAGGCTGCAAAAACGCTTTATTGCACATCTGCAGAGCATGCGCATCGAAGCTGAAATTGAGCCCGCGGTGAATTGTTAGCCTTCCCGCCAAGTTCCCATGACAATCATGACGTCATCGTATTCGAAATGTTCTCCGTCCACACTAATACGGCTAGCCGGCGTTTTCAAGTTGTTCCACTCTGGAGACCGTTTTCGAAAAATTCCGTTTTCGGTGAAGAATTGTTCCGGATTCGCCCTGAATAGTGTGGACGGGGCCTAAGAAAGAATTGACTCGGATGATTTCTACTCGTTCTAGCGCTTTCACACGGCACTAAGTGGGGACACTTTTCACTCACACACTACCACTACATTCAATATTCTATTCAAGCAAGAGAGACCTCAGATCAGATAAAAAACGGGAAACAAACATGCACTTTGTAAATCAGCAATTCATCAAAAGGGCAGGTGAATTCATTTGTCATTAAGTTCAGATAAGAAATTTATCATCTCTGAGCATCATTATTAACCGAGACTGATAACTGATGCCGCGGTTCTTTTCATATCTTTTGTTCTTTCTTTCTGTAAAGCATTTAATTAAAACTTTATTCTGTCATTCATACTTTTTTGATCCGAAAACTATGACACAACCAGGTGGTAGATTGATTTTATAACTAAGCTCTCCCATGGCCCAGAGCAAAGTATCTTGAAGAAGTTACGTTTGAGCAACTGTTTAGGTCCTACAACTTATTTATACTTTTTTTTTTTTGTCCGAACACTCAGTTTGAAATAATCTGGTTGATCTATACTAAGAAGAGCTCTACGTTTGAGTAGCTGTTTTCAAAAGTAAACGTCGACAAGGTCCTATTTATAACTCCAGCATGAATGTGTCAAACACTTCCAAGAGTAGCTCAATAACTGCAGCTGTCGAAACTTCCTTCCTCCTTGTCCATGCTGTTATCATTCTAACTGGAGTGGTTGGCAATGCACTTGTTATTGTAGTAGTGAAGACGACACCTTCAATGTACACTACTACAAACTTCTTACTTGTAAATGTAGCCGTTGCTAACTTGTTTACCGTAATATGGCTCATCCCAGCTGATGGCTTTAGCTTTCTAGCACCACCTGGCGGCTCCGCAAGCGACTTTCTGTGCAGATTTTTCACGTATAATAGCTTGCCTAAGCTCACTACTGCTGTATCAGGCACCACTTTCACCCTGATTGCAGTTGAACGTTATCATGCTATCATCAAACCTCTAAGAGCTGGACGACGACTTACGACCGAAAACGTCCGCTATGTTATCGCTGGGATATGGTTTTTTTGGTGCGCCATTTTGGTCCCATTTGTAATCTTCATTAAGTACGATGAAAATGAACAAAATTGCACTGAAAAATGGTCTTCGACTTTGTTTAAGAATGTGTTGTTGACAGTTCTCAGCGTCACTTTTATAACTTTGGTAGGAACTATGGTTTTTTGTTATTCTAATCTTATCAAAAATCTCTACTTTACGAAATCAATATTACCCGAATCTGCAACGGCTGATAGTGACAAGAAATCAAAGCGTAAACTAATAAAGTTTCTTGTGCTTATAACAATCGCGTATCTGATTTGCTTTGCACCGTACATAGCTTCATTTGTGCAGTACGCGATATTCACTACTTACAGTCCTTCTGCACATAACATAGTGGTAACCATGCTTTATGGTAATTCATCAATCAGTCCTTTTATTTGTGCTTTTCAAAGTTCTAATTATAGAGAAGGTTTTAAGAAGATTCTATATGGCTGTATTAAATGTCTCCCAAGACAGCAAGTTGAAGAGGACCAGTCCGTTCAACGGGATTAAAAGGATGACTGATGCAATAACTATAATTTCAAATGTAATTTTCTTTTAATTATGCGATGTAAAACTTAATCAAAGCTAAAGTATTATATTCTTACAGGTTTTTATTAAAAATAGAAGTTTCTGTCGGTCTTTATTATTATAAATATGCTTTATTTCCCATTACGCTTTACTTTTTTAGCCGTTTTTATTTTACTTTAACGATTATTTTTGCATTTGTTTTTATTGCTATCGTTATCGTTTTGTTGATTATGAGATATTGCTTTGTTTTCATGCATGGCGGCAATGTTGTGGAATCTTTAACAAAGCTTTCGTTATATCAACCAACATGGCCTCCCATGACCGTCATGTATTTTGTAATATCATATCCATATCATGGTGGCCATGTATTTTGTAATATCATCCAACATGGTGGGCCATGCCTTTTGTAATATCATCCAACATGGTGGGCCATGCCTTTTGTAATATCATCCAACATGGTGGGCCATGCCTTTTGTAATATCATCCAACATGGTGACATAATGTTATTAAAACTGTTGGATTCACTTTAATCCTTCAAGGTAAGGAGCCGCCTGCTCTGAAAACAAGAATATAATACAACGATAATACCTTCGACACGAGCATGCGCCAACGATTTTAATATATTCTCTCACTTCCATCCGCCATCTTTCTATCGAACAATTTATCCTGCGATATCAAAAAACAGTTCTAAGGCATACGAAAGAAACAAAATGGGTGTTTCAATCGACTCGGACCATTTGATGTACTTTGCTATCGGTATCTTGTACCTAGTACTGATCTGTATCATATCAAAGGATGCGTTTTTCCAACTCTTCGCTCCTAGCAAGAACGACGGAAAAACCCAACAGTTTTGTTGTCCTCGTCACGGTGTACAAGAAAATCACCTGAAGCGAGCTTGAAAATACGTTAAATTTCTTCGTAAACATTATGAGTCTGTAAGTCTCTGACAAAAATCCATCCGCATAAATTCCTAATACTATGTAAAAAAGAAAAAACTCTCACAATTTTGAGAAACTTGCCAACTTAATTAAGATTTATTTCCTTATATAAATAAATTTTTATTTCATAAAACAAATGTCGGGTTACCGTAAAAAAATTTTGAATAGATGAAATGAAAATAAAATAAAATCGGATTTGGTAGTGGCATAGTGGCTGTTCATCGACTGAAATTCCAATTGGAATTTATTAGAAGTTGATTTTTGCAGTATATTTTTGTAAAGCTAGGGGGGAAAACGTACGTCTGTAGAGCAAATGAAAAATGAAAAAGAAAGAAAAGCAAGAAGAAACAGGTCCTTTAAACCACAACAAAACAGAAAAAACTTTATTATAGTAAAATTCATTGGCTGACAGGGAATTCTATAGAAATCAGCCTCAGAGCCAGTCGGCTTGTGAGATATGGAGTCCACAATCACTATCAAAACAATGTTTTTTGTTTTTTAAATTCAAACTYTTTGATATATTCGGTTTGATGAAATTATACTTAGTTTATGAACTCGAAAATTCAGAAGCACGAGGATGACTAATTATTTTTAGCAACTTATCTTCAAAGAGAATGAGTCTAACTTTATCTTCTTCTGACACCATTTGAGGACATATTTGTGGTCTGAAGATTGTAACTTAATTTTGCTAGTGAGATTTATGAAGCTCATTGACAACAAGCAGTTGACTTAGCAGATGGCATTGTATTTTTTCAAATATTGAATTGAAAGTTATTATTAAGATTTTCACGAAAAGGTGACAACTACAAGGTAAAAAGTGGAAGGCTTATTATTCATGATCGTAATCGTAGCGACTTTTTTCCTAAGATATTTGCATCTCTAACTATTACAGCTATTGCGAGCAGCTGTATGCTAACTGTACTATTATTGCGAAGTTTCACATCCATGCTTTCGTTCAAAACACTGAATCTTTTCTGAACTGTTTGCTAGGGATTAAAAATATAGTAAATGCTAAAGAGAGTTCAAATGATAATGTAAGCGAACTTCTACTGAGCTCTCTTTCTCTGGATTGACTTATGAAATATAAAACGAGTCTCGAGTCGACTTAACTTTTTCTCTCTTTATTCGTCGCGAGTCGCGACGATCGGTTTAGTTCAGAATTAACCGAAAAGAAAAAATATATTTATCAACAGGTTTATTTATTTGATATCTCCAAAATTTATTCGACCTGAGATATGAATTATGTTTCAAAGAAAACCAAACTTAATCGATTAAACTAGAGCACATTGAATGCGAAATTTCATTTCTGAAGATAAATTCAATAACACCAATCTTGATCTAATTGACTTCTGTGGCCCTGAATAATTCCATTTGTATGCTAAGTAGATAACAATTTGTGATGAAGCAAGCTTCACTTTTCAAATGCCATTTCTATTTTCTCATGCAGAACAAACTTCTAGTACGTCCATAGATTGGATTATATAGACGCCTTTCAAAATTTTCTTACAACTTACAACTGTTTTGAACTGACCATCGTCAAAAGTCAAAAACAGATCAACTGGAAACAACCAATCAAAATAGCCGACTACGTTTGTATAGGAAGATGTATTAACAATTTTTCTATATTTAGTTATAGCCCAGAGTGTCCTGCTGTCATCATCATCTGCTGCTATCAATGACTAAGAGAGAGGAAAGGGAAAAAACAGCTCTTAATTATTCATGTTAGCATATGAACTTGGCTTTTGCTTATACTCTTATCCATTGTCAGATATAATACATGTAATAATTGTAAAGTTAAAAATTCCGTTTATCATTGTAACTCTAAAAAAAGAAAAAATGGAATAAAGCGTTATTAGTTGTGAAGCGAAGAAGAAAACAAACATGTTAATCTTTTGTAATACTCAGAAGAAGGACAGTAACGCTGTTAAAGTTACAAATAAAACAAATACGTCTTTATTACACTGTTTTTTTAAAACTGTTTCCATCAGTTTTATTAAGAGAGGATTCTCTTCGTATTCAAGCAGTGAGCGCCAAAAACTATTTTCTTGAAGAAAGGCTGTTGTACAAGGCTAAAATCTTGTTATTCAGAAAGTTTAACTYGTTTGGAAGTGGAGATGAATCAAATTGTTAACCCAAAGCAAAAATTGTATTCGAAAATTAGGTTTAGACCTTCATTTGCTTATTTCCCATATATTTTCTATAAAAAAGCCTGACAAAGCAACATTCTAACACAAAAGCAACAAAACATCTTTGTACAATTGAAAATACCGCTTCAAACAGGCATTTTACCATAGTACATCAGTTCCTAACTGTTTAAAGGTTTTGAGATTTAAACCAAAATGAAAATTGGGATCAAAACTCATACGAAAGTCTAGTTTTTGGCGCTTTTTGCCATTATTGCAAATTATTGAAAAACATTTCCTCTTAACACAAACACTTCGTAGGGGTTTCAACATCCAATTTGCAATTATGCATTCAAATTGAAAAAGATAACACCTGTTTTCTAAAATTTATATAAAGTTTATTAAATGTATTTATTCTCCAAGGTACAGTAGTAACTTGAAAAGTCTAAATTTATAAGCGTTAACGTTGCCAGTGTTTTAGTCTCATTGAGAACTTTTGCAAAGATGAAGTTTCAAGTCGACATTTAAAGGGTATTGCTGCTCAGTCGAAAATACATATTTGGTATATGTATTAAGAGGGTTATCTCTTTGAAGTTTCGTCGTCATAGATAAAAAACTTCGCCCCATAATTGACTTGAATCTGGTCTGCTATATTCCAGAAAGTTCAATAACTTACTGAGATAGTTTAATTTTCAGTTGTCTGAAAGGAATCGGAAAAAACAACTTTTGACCATCGAGCTCGTCTCTCCTTATGACTCTGCTGAAGAAGAGTAATAAACAGTCGTAGTCATAACAAGGACTCTGTCAGCAAAAGATTCCTGTTTGAAGACTTATAATTGATAAAATATTCATATATATTCTAGTAAGCTCGACCAAAAAACTGCTTTGCAAAAGAAGCTCAAAGAATTACAAAATCAAGTTATGGAAAAGGAAGAAGGATTATACTTTGATTGGCAAGTTTGCCTGCTGGCATGTTGCATAATCTTCCTCTACTCTGTTGCTGGTTATTTTCTTCTTAGCGAGGTCGACTGGCCAAACACCGTAAATTTTGTCTGGAGTATCTTCAAGAAGAAAGAAAAACCAGAAAGAGCTAAAGTATAGAAAGGAACGAACACAGGAATACTCCGAAAAGACAATATTCAAACACAATTTAAAATACATATAGAGGTCGGTCTTAGGCTTTATCACTGATAATATATATAGTATTGTCCTAATCCACTCTCTTCATTTTTGCTGTTCCAAAAGTTGCATAATAATTAATTTTTAGTATTTTTTTGTTTCCATAGCCGTTCTAAATCAAGTAAAAAGATTTTCGAATAAAAACACGATGAACTGGTTAGGAAAGCTGCATGTTGTGAAGTAGTTGATTCATACGGAGAACACCTATGCAGAAAGCTCGGTTTTATTCTAATGACTGAGTTGGCGAATGGATAAATTTTTAAATAAAATATATTTATTTCATATTCAGTTTAAAATTACAACAGACTAAAAATAATGCAAATTTAAAAATAAGAAGAGCTTCATCTTATTAAACTTCGCCTTCACTTGAATAAAGTTGTAGTGGGATTCCTGTGTACCATCAACGTTATTCACGTTCATGCAAGACACCTTGTAATTCATAGTATAGCAAGATAAAAACAGAACGGTGAATTACTTTTAAAATTATGACTACAAATCTTCAAAATTCTTTATTCTCTACTTTCACATCCCCGTAATCCTTTGCGTCTTTGGGGGGTAACCAGAGGGTAAAAACCCACTTATTTTGCTGGAGGCTGATCAAACAATGTTGAAAATACCTTTGTTTGGTGTCCAAAAAATAAAATGAAGGAGTGAAAAACAGAAAAAGATAGAAGCTTAAAGACGTTTAAGGTAAACTTGCAAAAAAAGAAAAATCCTAAGTCCATACATTTTCTGTAAGACCAAAACTTTTGATCTGTACACGCAAAAATAACTTGGAATAAACTGATAATCAGTATTGTACAGATAAAAGCAAGTATAGTATAAGTTAAATTAAGAAACCTTTCAATTTGGGACAGTTTTTTGATTGGTTACCCCCCAAAGACGCAAGGCATTATGGGGATGTGAAAGTAGAGAATGGAGCACTAAGTTTCAATCTACGTGTACGACCATGACTACGAAAATAGTGCCAACTCGTACTCGTTCTCGTACGGACCTCTATCAAAAACATGGGTCCTTTCGCCTGATGTTAACTACATTGGACCATGACTAGTTCACATCTATTGAAAGGACTTCTTTCATAATCGAAAACGTCATTTCATTGAATGAGAACTTCATTAGGCCATGACTATTTCACATCTATTCACTGAAAGACCTTTTTCATAAGCCAAAATGTCCTTCCACTGAATGTAAACACCATTAGACCATGATTATTTCACATCCAGTGAAAGGACCTTTTTCATTAAGCCAAAATGTCC
>NW_022261250.1:99606-112858 GCF_009602425.1 Actinia tenebrosa | reverse complement strand
AAATGTGTAAATGTGTAAATGTTTCGGTGGACAACGTTAATGACATTGACTGTATCTAAAAAGGGTCAAAGTTTATGCATGTTGCATATTACACACACCTAGGTCCTAGAGTGCTGATGGACATCTTAATCGTTTCTTATAACCCAAACATATCTTTATGCTCTGTTGCTGTAAGAAGATATTCGATTGCATGATAAATAAAACTAAAAAGAGCCACTCAATATGTGCATGTGGTCATTTTCAATAAAAACAAATGTCCTTTAAAAAGTACAAGTAGATTATGGGGAAATATATGAATATTTCAAAAATCTCGGATATGACCGGCCTTCTGATTACATCTCCGATATGCTAGATATGTTTACGATTTGCAGTTGACAACTATATTGAGATATTTACGATGGCAACTTGATAGAAGCTACTGCATATGCGCAGAAGATACAAAAACAAAATAATTCATCCTACATCTCTCAATCATTGTTTGTTTATTCGTTCGTTCGTTCGTTCTTTCGTTTGTTTGTTTGTTTGTTTGTTTGTTCCTACCTGCCTACCTACCTGCCTACCTGCCTGCCTACCTGCCTGCCTACCTGCCTACCTACCTACCTTTCTTTCTGTAAAATATTAATACAGTAATAAATAATGAGAATTAACATCATCTGTTACTTTAAATATCTCTACTATTCTCAAGCCTGATTGGTTGACCTTGACTTTTATGTGAAGGTCATCAGAGTAGCAATAGAATAACGTTAAAATGAGCGAATTTTCCTCAACTATTGCAAAATAAAAAAGAACAAGTCAAATCAAGTTTGTCCTGTTAAACCAGTTTTCCACAGTCATTTATACCATATTAAATCAAGTTTATCCTGTTAAACCAGTTTTCCACAGTCATTTATACCATTATAAAGAAAATTAGATTAAGTTAATCCTGTTAAACCAGTTTTCAGTCATTTATACAAGTTTTTTCAAAATCATGTGTCATCGGTGATGAAATAAGATGATGTAATATGGCTTTGCGCTGCGAATGAGCTTAATCTCCTACGCAGCAGCCACTATTAGTGTCGTCACGCAACGCTTACTCCCCTGAGTATCAGCTGGGATGCTATGAAAAAAATAAATATATTGTCTCGTACTCGACCTTTTGACCCTGAGCCAAGTAGCTGTTTACTCTGCGCATGTGTCAGCTATCTTTCCTCGACGCGATTCTAACATTATTTACAACGTCATTTTAAACCATGGCTTTTAAAACTACAGTTTAATTTGTGTTTAAATTGATGCAATCTTTTCATCTCGGGTGACATGAAGCGCTCACACCGATCGTTAATTGAATCACAAGTCAAGTCATCAAAAACAGGAAGCCTATTTCGCGATGTATCTCGAAATCAAGCATCCTTTAGTTCTTATCAGGAGCACCGAGCTATCTTCGCTCTACGTGTCACTCGCTGCAGAAAAAGTCATCACCATATCGTGATGTTATATCGTATTTTTATTGCAGGTCTAGTTTCCTTTGGAGGTTAAATCACTGTAAGGGTTTAGGTAATTTATCTGCCAGGAGAATGCTCAGTAGAATGACAAGCAGATAGCGAGATATCGACAGATAACAAGAAAGAATTCACGTACAGCCACTTCAACTGGGAATTCTCTAAGTTAGAGACGATTACAACGTTTGATGTTTGTTGACTAAGTTGTCACGAAAGCTGAATGTTTGAAGACTATCTACTGTGACCTGCAGTGAATTCGGAGAGTTTTGAGATACTGCTTCAAACTTAGATTTTAAAATTGACTGGTATTGTGCTTACCTTGCGATTTCGACATCCAATCATATTTAGTTGAGGATCTGTAAGTATTATGGTTTGGTCTAATAACCAATATGACCTTTGAAAGGCATTGTTTGCAGATTTCTTTATGCTCGCCACAGTTTGACAGCCCAACCGAAGCTTTTACGGCATCGAGAGAGAGAGATACTCGGATCGTTATACTTGGCGCCGGCTAGAGGTTACGAGTGGGACAGCTTAAAACGAGCTTTTTATCGCGCATCTGACTTCATAGTGCGACCGTGACTTTAACGTTACCCTGGTGTTCGACTTGCTACATGCCATTCATTGAACGCGGCTCTCTGCAGTCGTGTTCATGCTATCCCTCACGGTCACTCAATGACGGGGAATCTATAAAACCCAAGGGCAGCGAATGAGACGAAGTGACATCTTACGACTTCCCTTTCACACTTATATTTGTTTAGATGTCATGCATACATTATCATTATCTATACACTTTTTATCATGAATTTCGTAAATATAATTTGACGGAAATTTCAACGCACCGAAGACATAACAGGATGCAAGACTTCTACATGAACTCGGCAAAAAAAGAAATATATTCTAAAATTATGATAAAAAAGGCCATGCAAAACTTCTTTTATCCATCGAAAAACCTTGGTATATTTTTTAGAGCTTTTTTTCTTTTATCTTTAGAAAATGGGTTTGAGTATTGAAAATAATTTTCAGCAAAAATAAGGACTTTAAAAATGTGTCATCTTTTAAGATTATGTCATATTGATTTTCTTACACCGGCTTTTTCTAAATTAAGATATTAGTCAATTTATTTCATAATGTTTAGTGCTTTATTACACATTTAGGGTCGATATCAGTGTTTTAAAGCCGTGAATAAAACCATATCAGTGTAGTGATACGATATCACTTCACGATTCACGGTAAAACTGTCCAATAAGATCTCGCGACATATTTGAGTTTTGACCAATCAAAATCGACCCTAAATCGCTCGAGGACTCGCTCGTTCTAGCCTGCGTCACATCCGGAATTTTCTTCGTAAATACCGTCTGCGAAACATCGCCAGAAAGCTTGTTCTGGACCCCCCGCAAATTGCGCGATTATATATAATAGATTCTGATTGGCTGTTAGTCATTGCTCATTCTAACGTGAACTTTCATTGGATAGCACTATCAAACCGGATGTGAACGAGCAAAGCGTCCTAGTTTTCGTAAAGAATCAGTTTGAAATAGAAAATATTAATTATATTAGTAGTCATATCTCCATTAAAATCTTTAATAGAAGACCAAGTTTCGTCCCTAGGTAATTTAGGAATATCGGCTGTAGCTATCGGATCGAAATGATACCGACGTCGAAGAAGCTTTCGATCTCAAAGGTTTATTTTATGAGATTCCTTCTTTTTTTGAGCTTGTCAATGCATTGACGGCACACGTGTGAACTCGTCGTACTTCAAATTATAGTGTTTGCACTTCTAAAATAGGGTTGAATTTTTGTTTTCCATTTAAAAGAACAACTTCATAATCTTTTGCGATGAATTGATGGCACAAATAGTAAACTTTTGGTGTTATTTTGAGAAGGGGAAAGGTCATTCTACTTGAAGATTATCAAGGAAAACACCGCACTCGCTCGTGTTATGATTTTACACTAAACATCCGGTGAGGATCACATCCTATTTGATGTTATCCAATCGGAGTTCACGTTAGAATGAGCAATGGCTAACAGCCAATCAGAATCTATTATATATAATCGCGCAATTTGCGGGGGGTCCAGAACCAGCTTTCTGGCGATGTTTCGCAGACGGTATTTACGAAGAAAATTCCGGATGTGACGCAGGCTAGCTCGTTCGCGATACGAAAAACTCGTAAATAACAAGCTCTTAACTTGTGATAAACTCTATTTATCTTATCGATCAAAAAGATATAATTAGGGAGAATATGATCTTAAGCAGACGATATTTTTCTCTATATAACTTTTGTGCCAAAGTATTGGTTTAGTCACATTTAGAGTGCAAACAATATATCCGTGAAATATTAGTAATACTAAGTTACACTATTTTGTTCTAATTCTATTGTTTCCTTTTGTTTAACTAGCACTATTTTAAGCAATTTAGTAATTAGTGTTTCACGATATAGTGTTTATATTTTCACAACTAATAAGAGCAATTTGATGGCAAGTTATCTTTCAAGAATGATGAGATAGTGAAAAAATATCGTAATAAGAATAATAATTAGAATTGATAGATTAAAAAATATATATTATATGTTTACTAAGAAACTAATATGGCATGCCAACTTCTTTGCAACGAAATTCAGCTTTTTTGTTTTAAAGTTAGGGACCCCACTTAACGACTTTATTAATTAGTCGTACTTTCCCAGGTAAGGCGTTTGTTTTTGCTCAACAATTTAAGAAAATTCTCCTCTTAGCACAGCAGGTCGTCCCCAATTAGTGTACTATTAACACGTACAAAATTTTAGAATTATTTATTCTTTATGTCAGGTAAAGTCATTAAGATAGAATGTAATCAAGCTTGCCCATTGACCTTGAATATTGAAATTACATCTGTTGACCTCATTAAAAACGTAAGTAAGTAAGTAAGTAAGTAAGTAAGTAAGTAAGTAAGTAAGTAACCCGAAATTTCTAAACACACTTATGCAATATTTAGCTTGTCGGCGTTCACTGTTTTTGTTTTTATATTTTTAGGTGACATAACAAGTCGCCCGACAAAATCCGTGTAGATAATCCGCCAGTGAAATGTCAGTTGAAGTAGATGAATATAGTCACCTGTTCTGATCGTTTTCACCTGTTCTTAGGAAGTATTCGGGCGGTGGGGGGAATCCAGGGCGGGGGCCATTAAATTTCTACTCAGGGGGGTCATCAAATATTTTGTACTACATAAAGAGGGGGGGTCAAGGATTCAAGAAATTTTAAGGGAAGGTTCACTTTTTTATGTAGAAAGAAGAAAGGGGTGTTAAGATTTTACATCACTGTTTATAGGGATTCCTCCGGCTTACCCACACTCCTAAAAAATTAATGCTCCCTTATTAAACATTTATATCAATGGCTGTTTGGACTTCCTGCCTGATGAAAATCAAAACTCCCTGCCGGGGGTACGAGTTACTTAGTAGGTTTCTCATGAAATTAATATTGGGTTTCAAAAATGGCGTCGGCATCCGTTGAATAACATCCGAAAAAAATTAAAGGCAAAACTCTACCGATATTTCATCTACGTGTTTTACTTGATTGGAATATGGAATAGTCTTCGTATTTATAATTGGTTTAATACAAAATTGCGTGTTTGTTATAAATTTATCTCATTCATGTTTTTTTGGTTCTTACTTTTTGCTTGATGGCGCATGAGTAATAAAGTAATTCCGCTTACCAAACCTAAAGGTATAGAAGGCTTATATTCTTTAGAAATTGCCTACAACCTGTGAAATTTTCAAGTGTTTCAATTGTTCGTTGATGTGTAAATTCCTTTCATTACTGCGGACTGTAGTCAAATTCTAAAGAATAATTACACGCTGACGAGGCTGAAGTTGAGTAACAGGATCCGTGAAATGGCCTATTTTCATCGCACACGCTCGCACAAAAATGGCGGAACTGAATAAAAGAATACAACTTCTGCTCAGATTTTTATATTTATGCTAATATTATTATTATTAAAAAAATTTTAAATTGTATTTACGACATATAAAAGATCAGGTGATCAACCATAATTAAAAATTCTTTTAGGCACGTGACTATCACGTGAGACACCACGTAAGCAAGTGCTATCTTTTTAGTCAAACATATTCATCTTTCTGTTCTTCAATCGATACTTTCTGTTCTTTCTTGTCCATCTGCTTCGATCGATCTTTATCTTGTTTGGACTTCAGCTGGTTGAGTGTGGCTACAAGTCGCGAGTTGGTCGACTCAAGGGACTTGATTCGTTTCTCTTGTGCGTCGATAATTCGTTGTTTTGCCTGAACCACTTTTTGCATTTCCTCTCGTTCTTTTTCAAGTTCGTTTTCGACACTGACTAATCTATCTAGTAACTCTTTTATTTCCTTATTTTTATCTTCGCGCGCTTTCTCTGAGTTCTCCTCCGTTTCTGCCAGGCGTTCCTTGAACGACGCTACTAATTTATGCGTACTGGACTCTTGTAATACAAGTTGTTCTTGAGTGGAAGCAAGAGCTCGTTTCGTTTCCTCTAGCTCCTTTAATAAGTCGGATTTATCTTGTTCCTGTAAAACAAAAAAGATTATCTTGTTATGGAGCTACTTTTGAGGTCCTCTCGCACCAGTGCTCTAGGAGCGTGAGATCGAGAACCACTGGGGCGAGTGTGCAACAATCGTATAGAAAAACGACTTCCGGGTCCAAAACGAAGTCCTCTAAGATTTTTCTAACATCTCTTCGTGACAGGATTTGTTGTCCAAAGTTCATGAGAACATTGTTTATCTTATGTTAGCGGTATTTGTAAGCAGATGGACCCGGAAATACGTCGCAACTTGAAAGCTCTATTGCATAAGCAATAGACCCCTTGCAGCACGTCGGATAGGTTTCCAATAGCGCAGCGCAGCCATGACGTCATAAATACGAAGACAAAGGCGAAATTCGGACAAACAAACTAACAAGTTTACTTTCAGCAGATAATTTTCACAGCTGATCGCAGTTGATCTTAGTTTAAATGGGTTATTATTGTAACTTTAAGTAAAAATAATAAAATCGGTTCGTATAATCCTCGTAGCGGTTAAACAGAATGCAATGTTTGTCCGAATCTTTAAGCTATTTTTAAAATCAGTGCGCTGCGCTATTCTCAGGATATTGAAATTCTTTTGCTTTGTCCTCCAAGTTGAGCTCCTTTGACGCGTCACATACAAGGGGTCTATGTTACGTGACTGAGGAAAAAAAAAGAACACCTAAAACGTTTACCTCGTGAATGACTGCATTTTGAGAAAATAAACTGTCGTCTTTACCGTCATCCTCTCTTGATCCCGTCGTTGACCTTTTCGGAAGAAACAATAAAAATCGAGTGAGAAAAAGCAGACTTTTTTCAAGATTCTAGAATACCACTTTGTTCCTTGATTACAGAGCCACTTTCTTAGGGTTTCCCACGATTGACTGTTAAAATATTCACAAATACTAACGGTAACGTAAAAAAATGCACAACTTCATCAATACAAACACTAGAGATATCCACGGACCTTCACTTGAACACGTGAATATTCTACACAAAATTGAGGTTAAGGCTGAGTAATAGAGAATAGTCCCCTTCACAGTTTCCTGCGCCATCTGGAAAGGTAACCGTGGTTTTGCTTTGAAGCGAGACGAACGGTGAGCTTGCAATGATAGAGACCTTTTTTACACCTTGTACAATTATTAATATCTCTATCATTGCAAGCTCACTGCTCGTCTCGCTTCGATGAAAAGGCACGGCTACCTTTCAAGATGGGGCAATCAATGAACTGTGAAATGGACTATTGAAAACTTGATGCATTGTGGTTTAGCTTGGCTAAGGACAAAACCATTCAACTCATGATGAGCAGAAGAAGTTCGTACAACAACAATTTATCATGTTCTGTGAATAAGCCATGCCTCGGCTTAGATCACCAGAAGCTGTTACAAGGTAGCGATAATTTTTCAACGGTCACCATGGAAACAATGTATCGACTCACCTGGACTCCCTCCGAGGTCCATCCATGTTGGGTGTACTTGGCAGAATGTGTCTCCTTCGTACTTTATCAGCCGTACCACTGCTCCCAAAACTAGAGCTACGCCAGCTTCCACTACTCTCACTGGAACTACTACTAGTAGCAGATGGGGTACGCGCAACCTGTTTGAGCTCGGGTGTCTTCTCGGAGCGTGCTCGTAGTAACCTCGGAGAGTGCTGTGGTGTTCGTCTCTGTGGCAACGGTGACGAACTGGGAGAGCTTTGATCAGAGTCTCGTTCCGTGTGGCTACGGGTTATAGAATCAATGATTGCTAGAGGGGACGCTTTTTGTTGTGTCCTCGGGGAATCAGCAACAAGTAACGTGCGTGAACGGTCCATTATAACAGGTGGTGTGGAAGGCCTTGCCTCTTTGGGACTCGACTGATAATCCAAAACTAGGGACCAGGGCCTGTCTCGGGGGCTTTTCTTCTTACTTTTGGTATTTGTTTCTGTGAAGGATTTGGATAAATCACGCKTCCCTTTCGTCTCTCCTGTTGGTAAAGTATTATACCCGTTCAAATGAGTTCCGTTCCCTTGCTTGATCTGACTTGGGTGTCCCAGTTGTGCTTTGCGTATCTTTTTCTCTATTGCAGCACTTGTCTCGGTGGAACGTCGAGTTGGCTCATCCTCGTCATCTGTGCCAATAGCATTCAAATACGAATGGCGACGAAGACTAACCGAGCTAGCAGTCGACGATAAATCATTTTCGTAAAAACTTCGGGTATTCGGCGACGAATATCGACGATTTCCGAAGTCACACGGAGAAGACACGATGATTTCTTCGGGTGAGACGATCAGGTGTTGAGGAGTCGGTAGTAATCGGGGCATTCTTCTCGGACTGACTCTACTCTCGTTGCCCGAGCCCGGGCGTGAAGCTGTGAAGGGATCTTCCTGCGCCTTGGTTGGTTGCATTTGATTAACAGGAGTCAGTGTAATGTTTTCTTTAGTCTGGTCGCTTATCAAGTCAGATGATGAGGCCCATTTCTTCGGCGGAACGGAGTCGGTGTTATCAGTAGTAGTTCGGTCGACATCGTTGTATGATTCTTGTAGGGATTTGAGGACGAACTGAAGAGGACGAAGATGGTCTTGCAGATCCTTAAACGAAATGTTTTTTTTTAAAGGACTGAAAGCATGATAAACCGATAAAAAACGAACGARTAAATTCATGAGAGAAATTTGTAAAATAAATGAATGTGAATGGGTGGGAGTATCAGAATGAATGGATGGACCAATAGACCGAAGGACAGCAGACGCTTGGACTGACAGATGGGCTGAGTGATTGAATGAATGAATGATGGATTGATGGTCAGGTGGATAGATGGATGGATGGATGGATGGATGGAAGGAGGATTGAAGAATCGATGGCTAAATGGATGGATGGATGGATGGATGGATGGATGGACGGATGGATGGACGGACGGATGGATAGATGTATGGATGGATGGATGGATGGACAGGTAGATAGTTGGATACCTGGTTAAGTTTACTCATTTGTTCTTTCAGGGTGTGGTAAAGAACAGTCAGTTCCTTCCCAAGGTCAATACTACCGTCATAGTGGTTTTCCCGCGCATTAGGTTGGGCCTGTAAGAAAAAATATCGAATGTGTCTTATTTGTCAAAACCCTAAAGTTAACTGATTTAAACGACTCTCCTGAATAAGGTGACATTTTTCTTTAACCACAGTTACATGACAGATAAGCATGCACTGTGAAATGAGAAGGCGAGAGAGACAGAGAGACAGAAAGAGGGGGTAAGGGAAGGGAAGGGGAGGGGAGGGAGGGGCAAAAAGAAGATATTTTCTGAAGGATTTCTTACCGAGATTTTATCGAGAAATTGTTTCATTTGCTCAAACTCATTCTCAACGAATTCATTCATGAACTCCATGTACTCCTCTTTACCACCAAATCTGAAATGATATGGTAGGAAACATAGGTCATTACATGGGAAAGAATCACCCTCCAAGGTAAAGCTGGTAGGTTTTATTTGACGTAAACATACCTTGTAAAGTTCGCCAGGTTTTGAATGACTTTCGCGATTAGCGTCAAAGTTCTTGATGTTTTCTCGTTTGGATATTCTGTTCGGGTTGGAGTAACCAATTACTAACTTATACATGATATCAACAACTTAATAATAATATCAACAAAATAACTAAACTGGAAAAATGATAAAAAGGATGAAAAGGTTGAGAGAAAAGATGAGTGGATGAATGGGAGACACGGGTAAGATGTATACTATCGATTAACCCACCTTGTACTAGGTGAAATAAACTTGGCGATAAAATAGCAGGGCACAAGAAGCGTAAGAAGATTGAAGAACTGTATTAAAACAATAAATCGACAAAGATCAGTGACTATTATATCTATTGATCGTCTGACCTGGTTGGCTCAGTTGCTTGTTATACCAGAGGTCTAGTGTACGATCCCAGGCCGGACTAACACTCATGGTGAGAAGGTGATGCCTCTGCTTTAAAAATATGGAAATGAGACCATCACCATCATTATTACCATGGCTTGGATGGCCCATAACATATGCAGCACAACAAGTTAATGAGTTCCAACTGTCTCCAAATAATTTTTTTAATTGCTCCAGTGGGAAAAAAATCTTTATGGGATTGTTAAAAAAAGTACTTTCAGTTACTGAGGTGTCGTATATATATATATATATATATATATATATATATATATATATATATATAATGTGGTCGTTTCTTGGATCTTAGAATTTTGGGCGTTGCTTATATATAGTAAACTATGGATGAACAATGGATAATCATTACCTGATCAGATTGTTGCTCAAGTCTTTATTTCGATCTGCGCATCGTTTCTGAAACTCGTGGAACGTCTCTTGAAGGTCTCTTCGTTAAGAAACAAACGCGTATTGGGAAATGAGACAAGTATTAAAGAATGGAAATTCTTAAATTGTAATCTTTTTCTCATTTATAGGAACTCTAACGCGATCAAATTAAACGTAAACGACGAGTAAAACATATGTAATTTTTGACTGACATACCGCATCAATAAAAGATGGTATTGAAGAAAGGACGGGATTAAGGGAGCAATAAAGAAAGAAATATAGGAAGGGCAAGCAGGCAAGCGAGCAGGCAAGCAGGCAAGCAGGCAAGCAGGCAATTTAAATACCTGGGGAAAAAACTCGATGAATTAAGAATATTGATCCAGGTTTTTTCCACGAATGCCTTGAGATTTTGCCTGTTACTGTCGATGTTAACCGTTAATTTTGAAGGATCAACCTGCGAAAAGAAAATAGGAAGACTATGTCACTTAAACATGGTATCTCGGAGAAAAACCCTCGAATCAAGGGAAGAGACCTTCCAAACTCTACTTAATGGACCCTTCTCTTTTCTACTTAATGGACCAAATTAGCAACAAATCGAAATTATAACCGTAGTACAAATATATGAGTTTATATATATTCTCATATACAAATTAAAATTAGGGACACAATTAATCGCACAAATGCATTTTTTTTTTTTCGTTATGTGGCAATAGTCCCCTTCACAGTTCTCTGCGCCATCTTGAAAGGTAGCCGTGCCTTTGCATCGTAGCGAGACGAACGGTGAGCTTGCAATGATTGAGACATGTGAATTATTGTCCAAGGTGTTAAAAAAAGGTCTCTATCATTGCCGGCTCACCGTTCGTCTCGCTTCGATGCAAAGGCACGGTTACCTTTTAAGATGGCGCTTGGAACTGTGAAGGGGTCTATTCCATCGTTGTGTGTTCCCTATGGAATAAGTAGTGTCCTATGAAGAACTCGATTGCTTTACAAATGGTGGCTTACCTCGCAATCTTGATTGGTACCGTAGACTGAAGCGATGAGGTTACCGAGTGTTTCTTGTAAATACTAAAAAAAAAAAAAAAAATTTCATACTCTCACTAGTCCCTCAAAGTTGCGCAGCTGTAAAACTGTAAAACAAAATCTGTAGAAAGCATTCCACATCAGGTGGAACTTCCAATAGGAAGGATCCTTAGCCCAACACAACCAAATCTGTCACCAAAACATTGTTTATCAAGCACACTACCAGGAATGGTCCAAATCCACTTGGGGGTAATGTGTTCCCATTACAGACCACGTATCATTTCACCGAGAATGCACTCTCATTTACAACCATTAAACGAAGAAATGATACTTTAGGGAATGACACGTGGCCTGGAATGTGGAAACAATACGGCCAAGTGGATTGGTCGTACGAACGGTGAGCTTGCAATGATAGAGACCAGTGAATAATTGTCCAAGGTGTTAAAAAAGGTCTCTATCATTGTAAGCTCACCGTTCGTCTCGCTTGGATGCAAAGGCACGACTACCTTTCAAGATGGTGCAGGGAACTGTGAAAGGGACTATTGCACTGGAAAACGGCTGCAATATTGATTGATTTACCGCTATTCGCTTGAAAAGAGCGAAACTAGCCTCTAAGGCGAAAATAAGGGGTGACAGGCTGTAAAGAAGGATATTTCCAATGGTTATTGCTTAACTCACCGAATCGCCCACCATCTTCATGTAAGTGTCCATAGCTTTAGTTGCAAAGGAGTTTCCACGAAACACTAGATTTTCGTCCGCTGTAATGAAACCATCAAACAATTTTAATTTTTAAATAATTAATAAGACTTATTTCACTTGAAATTAATTATATGTAGAGCTCAATTCCGAGGTCAAAATCATTTGAATACATCGCTACCGATTTTCCTTGAGTAACCTCAAAACAATGGCACACATGCGAAGTCGGGGTTTCATTTGATGCGTTCATAAATTTACCATGTATTTTATCAAGTGCTCAGAAAAATCTGTATTGTTGAAATTCTTCAGTCAATTCTCTCTGGAATTCGTGCAACTATCTTCATCGTCTTTATTAGCCATTCCGAGTTTGAGGAAARAACTGGGTCGAGTTGGCATTGAAGTGCATTGTGGGACAGTTTTAAGGGACGAAATAGAAGCCATCTTGGAAATATGTCCCCCTTTAGGTAGATATATTTTACATGTTTCAACTACTTCATAACTATTGATGGACTGGAGATCTTTTACAGCCACAGTTTCATCTCATGTGAGTATCCTCAAGCAGTAGTTTTATCAAAAGTTTTATTTGTTTTGTATGACAGTGCTTCCCATGATTCTCAGCGATCTCGGCTTTGTAGAATTTTGGTGAATAACTTTATCAAAATAACTATAACCTTTACTTATAGTTTAGCCGGCATAGAACTCAGTAATCAAAAGCTCACCGAGCAGGCTTAGTACTCGGTCCACAGCTAATAAACTTGTACGCCTCGTTCCCCATTCGAGTTGGAATTTTTAAAAAAATTACAAAGACTGACACAGCGAAGGATTACACAAAAAGGAAAGAAAAGTAAAGAAAAATGTGCAGTCAACTTGCAAGGCTAACATACCAAGTTTGGTTACTTCGTTCATCACAATGTCCACCAGGAATTCCTGTGCTTTTCCTATTGGTTGTAAGACTCGCAGGATAATGCCGGCAATCTCGTCCTGTCACCAAAAATAGTACATACAACATAAAGTAGTGCACGCCCTTCTCCCCTCTGTAATCTCAATATCGATTCCTTGAACGAGGACAATCATATATCTCTCCATCTATTTAAGGGAATTTCAGTTATGGTGGCTTAGACTTAGTTTGTTCAGACTATAAGTTATTTCAGGGTTCAATCTGTGAGATAGCCATGCCCTGACTTAGATCAGCCCAGAGGTTGTTTTAGGGTTTTATCTGTGAGATAGCCATGCCCCGACTTAGATCAGCCCAGAGGTTGTTTTAGGGTTTTATC
>NW_022261250.1:15930-39031 GCF_009602425.1 Actinia tenebrosa | reverse complement strand
CTTCCTTTCTTCCTTCCTTCCTTCCTTTCTTCCTTTCTTCCTTCCTTCCTTCCTTCTTTCTCTTTAACGTCGTTAGACATAATTAAATCTTGTCTGACAAAAAATGAGCAGGGAATCTTTTTTCTGGGGGGCCAAAGTACTCACAAATGCCTCTCCTTTATCCATCAAACTACTGAATATTCACAGGTGTAGGGACATACAAATTAGAAGCAAAATGTTCCTTGAGATAATCATGCCCCATCTCTTCATAGTTCTTTCTAGTAATACTCCCTAAAGTAAGGTTAGTCGAGTTACTCGCCCACTTTCTTGCCCCACACCAAGCATCAAGCCTGGGATTGGCTGCCTTGTGGATCTTGAATGAAGACTTGAATGGTCTTATTGCTAGAAGTTCCTTTTCTAGACGCTGCTGGAAGTTAGGGAAGATGGTGTTTCCTCCAGTTAGAAAGATATTCTGAAAAAAATAGTGAAATAAATGATAGGATTTATGTTTCTTCGAGCAAATTTGTTTCAGAGAATTTCGAACCTGTGACCTCTTCGTATCGTGCATGCGTCAGTGGCAGACTGCATACCGCGTGCAAATTTTTCTTGGTTGCTACATTAAGAGAAATCATAATGGCTATTGATTCATTTTGCAGTTAATTTTTTCCACCAAAAAAAAAAGTTTCTTGAAGTTTCCATATTGTCGATGAAAAAGCAATTTAGGTAAAGGAATTTACACCCTCTCTCAAACAAGTTAATGTCTCTGGAAAACTCTGTGATGCTAAAAAAGGTTACTACATTCAACACCATCAATACACCTGTTCATTGGTCAAACGCAAAGCATTCTCTCGAGGCTACAAGGTAGTTTTATAGGGTAATTCAAATTTGAACATTGCAGCCTCAGTTGAACCAAATGAATAACTCCAAATGAAGTGATCTATCGCATATAGATATGACCTGAACCAGTCAAGAGCATTCCCATTAATGCCATACTTGGTCGATAGCCTCTCAAGCAGAATACCTGAGCAATAGTGACAAAGACTGCTGATAGATCAAGTACGAGTCACTAAAATCACTACACATCGTTTGTCTATGGCTTGAAGAATATCATTTTGAACCCTTAAAAGAGCAGTCTCGACACTATAAATTTTTTGTAGGCAGATCGAAATGTTTCGTGAAGATTGTTTTACTCTAAGTGATCTATATCAACAGAGTTGCAACCACCTTTGGTCTACATACCTGCACTAGAGAATTCTGTATCCGTGGTGAATAGTGGTTCAATATAAAATCCATTGTGTCTGTTATTCCAGCCTGTTCGATTCCTAACATGGATGGCTCAAAGAGTATCTCTGGAACTCTAGATGATAAGCAAGATGATGGATCATGTCAATTATATGATACAACAAATCCGGCGACAGAAGGAATATCCAAAAATAAATAGTTCTTATCTACTCATTTTAGTTAGTTTCTTCAGATTCAAGGGTGGCATAGGGGTAGTACACTCGCCTCTAACCTCTGGGTTCTCGGGATCAATTACTTAACTCAACATCACATGTGAGTAGGATTTGCTAGGTGTATCCCTTGAGCCAAGGATTTTTCTCCAGGTTCTCCGGTTTCCTCCCTCCGCAAAGTGTAACAAGCAAAAGGTTGCCTTAAGGCCGGTTTAGACGGTACGATTTTCGCCTACAACTATATACAACTTGATTTACACGCTACGACTCGAGTTGTAGGATGGCGCGAGCCTGTTGTATACGATAGTTGTAGGCAAAAAATTGTACCGTCTAAACCGGCCTTTAGAGGTTGTTTCAAGTATCGATAACACTAAGGGCTCTTCATCTCTAGACCCCTTACGGTACGTCAGAATGCAGCTCAATTTGGAGGACATTACGATAGATTTCCAATTCTCAGGAGTTTGAAATTATTTTGTTTTGTACTCCAAATTGAGCTGCTTTGACGTCACATGCAAGGGTCTTTAAAGAGGGGTGAGACTTCAATTCAAAAGGGCTTGTTTGAATGTGTAATTATAAACGTACCCTCCAACGCAGCCGTTCTTAGAGTCTGTCACGCAATGTTTTCCTCGACGTTGCGTGACAGACCCTAAGAATTGCGTCTGCACAGGAGGCTAACTCAAACCTTATTCGCTCTACTCCAAGATGAAGCTGATGGTACTCGCCCCAGTCCAGTGGTGCTCCTTTGGACTCCTCGGATCTGAAACAACAAGTTTCCAACAAAGGATTTAAATTTCTTCCATAGAATATAACAAAGATATTTGGATTTGGATTATTTCCCTTCTCAACACATTTTTGGCGGACACAGGGCTCATTAAATGAAAAAGAAAAGAAAAGAKMAAAAAGAAAAGAAAAGAACCCTACTAAAATAAGGTGCACAAATATAACTAGGCATAAAATTATTAGTAAGAGTGCATACAATATATTCGTGAAAAAGTTAACTAACAAAATTGTACAAATTAGTGCAAAGTTTTGTGAGCCAACGGTCTACTGAGGTCTACTAAACTTACTAATTCGTGCAATTTCATACGAATATTTTAAAGAGATATATGGTATATGCCCTCTACTATCCATTCTATTTTCTATTTGCTAATGAAAATTGAAAAGCTATGAAAGAATTACCTTGCGAATTCTTGGTCATGTTTTTTCAGGAGATTCTCTAATTCGTTTAATTCTTCTTGTTCTTTTTCGCTGTCTGAATCACCGGCATCTTTATTCTACAAAGATTAAAACAAGATTCCCATACGACCATGTAATAATGAGTAGAGCTTGGTCTTCCTTGATTGGAGGGATTTTCACCGGGTTTTGTTTCTCCGCAAACCCTTATAAGCTTAATTCCAATTCTATTTGTGAGTTAGCCGTGCCCTGACTTTGATCAGCCCAGAGGTCGTTTCAGTGTTGGATCTGTGAGTTAGCCATGCCCTGACTTAGATCAGCCCAGAGGTGTTTCAGGGTTCGATCTGTGAGTTATCTGGCGCCTGACTTAGATCAGCCCAGAGGTTGTTCCAGGGTTCAATCTGTGAGTTAGCCGTGCCCTGACTTAGATCAGCCCAGAGGTTGTTTCTGGGTTCGATCTGTGAGTTAGCCATGCCCTGACTTAAATCAGCCCAGAGGTTGTTTCAGGGTTCGATCTGTGAGTTATCCGAGCCCTGACTTAGATCAGCCCAGAGGTTGTTCCAGGGTTCAATCTGTGAGTTAGCCGTGGCCTGACCTAGATCAGCCCAGAGGTTGTTTCAGGGTTCAATCTGTGAGTTAGCCATGCCCTGACTTAGATCAGCCCAGAGGTTGTTTCAAGGTATCGATAAAAGGATGTTCATCATCTTACAATTGCCCTGTACACCATCCAGTCGTCGTCGTTTTGTCCAAACGTGTCTTCTTTGTTCTTCTTGTGAGATTGTCGAGTTGTCCCGTCATCACGCACTGCAGAATAAAACATTAGATTATCCACTGGAATCAGAAAAGTTCATTTCAAGTGGGACAGAAAGCGCCAGTTGTTACCAACAGAGAAAAATGCAACAATGTTGTTACATTGTCCTTTCCCCTCCCCTCTCCGTATAGACTTTGGTATCTCTGAGACCCCTTGGCTCGGTCTTACTGTACAGTGTAGAATAAAGGCAAGTACCAAATTTATCTCAATTATTGTTGTATTACCATTGGGATCATAAGCAAGTCGTGACAGTATCCTCATCCTCTCCATGGAAGCTTGGCTTCGTCGTGTTGCCAGTTCTTCTCGTCTTTGTCTTCGCTGTTGCCGTGCTTCGTAAATTTCCTAGAATAAAGGATGAACCAATTGAAACCGTGATAAGTTAAGGGTAATCAGGGCCTGTGCATAGTAACACAGAAATAGTGCAGGTTAAGCAAAAGATATCCAAAAATGAATGTATAGTCAAACTTTCGATTCGTAAAATGAACTAACCACTCGGCCGGCCTCCTCTCTGCTTTCAGGATTGGTTTAAAATGTTTGTTTATTTATATATATATTTATTTGTTTTATGTTTTATAACCGCCCACAGTATCCTGCCTCCAAAACAGAACCGCGCAAAAAGCCCCCACTCCTCCCTCCCCTCCCCCTCGCACGTCTAAAAGGAGTCGATAATTAACAAAGAACACAGCACCTCTCTTCTTTTTTTCAGTCCTGCCAGCCAAGATTTGAAAGCCTCTTCTTGCTGGCCACTATCTTGCGCTTTTTGCATTTCTTGTTTTTTCTCCTCCTTTAGTCTTTTTTCGGCGCTTGATTCTCCCTTGGTGTCTCCCCTGGGGCTTCGTTGTCTCTTCTTGGTGTCTTGACTCTGTGGCTGCTCAGAGGATGTGCTGTCTACACCAATGAAAACACCACTACCGGATGCCTGGCCCTGAAAAAGAATAAGAAAGAACAATAGGATCCTCTACCGCTTTGAGGCTTTTTGCCAAATAGACTTATTCCACTGTTTTCTCATTTCTGACCACGTGTCTTTCCCTAAAGCATCATATCTTTGTTTTATAACGATTGCGCATGAGAAGACACATGGCTATAGAGCGTTTTCACTCACGTGAGAGGGCAGCCATAAACAATAGAAACTTTCTGCACAGCATTTGCATAAAAATAGAGTTCAATTCCCGGAGGATAGAAAATGTTTTGTTTTGTGACGTTACGTGAAAACGCTCTATGGATACAACTCAAAAAAAGAATCGTATTCTTAAGACAATGACACGTGGTCTGAAATGGGAAAATATTATGCCTAGGTGGATTGGGTCCAAGAAATATATCACATTGGTATTGGACACACTTCAAATCGCAAAGATAAATGCAGTCCCATTTTATGCCAAACAATGCATTGCAATTCAACGGCATTTCAACAAGTCTCTGAGACAGAAGACCGAGGGTATTATCAGTGGTATCTATCACCTACCAGTCAATGTCATTAACGTTGTCTACCGAAAAAAGACATTTACACATTTAGACTAAAAGAAATATCACGTGTTTCCTTGAAAGTTCTGGTATAAAACAAACGCTGAAATACCATTCTCCATCTTAAATCCTCACTAAATGGTCGGGGCATTCTGGATTTTCGATTCAGGAGTTGAATTTTACATTTAAAATTCAGGCTCACTTTAGTCTAAATGTGTAAATGTGTAAATGTCTTTTTTCGGTGGACAACGTTAATGACATTGATGTATATCAATAAAATTCAGTCCCTATTTTGGGCCTTGCTTCTTACCGCTTCATCCAATTCTGCTGCTGCTTGCATCGCTGCAAGTTTTTCTTTTCTTTTCTGCATGGATGTGATTAGGTTTTTGATGGCATTCTGTAGAGACTTCAAGAGAACACATGCAACTGATATTAAAATCATTTAGACATTTTAAGACGTTGAATTTAATCGAGCAGTTCCAAAAGCAAAAAAAAATTATTGAGCAGCTACGTTTTGAGCTCGTCATGACGACATCATCAAGCTTACAGGAAAGGACGCAAAAGAAATCTAAGATTTAACCTTAGTTAGTGAACCTTTTTATAAAGCTTACCTGACTTGTCTGAAAACCACCTCCTTTTAAAGCAGCCTGGGAAAGAGAGGAAACCAGAAACAATTTTTAAATGAAAAAATATTAACATAAATATAAGATATTGTTTGCAAAGTTAAATTTACCTTGAACGCATCTTCGTCTTTGCCTTCCAAATCTTTTATATCGTTTAATTCTTTGAGTCTTGCTTCTTCTCTAGCGATCTTAAACAGAAGTTACATATTAGATCAAGACCGATCCATTCAGGTGTGGCGTTTTCCATTTTTTTAGGATAAAAGATTCTTCGTTTCATTTTTAACAATTACTAATTTGCTACCACAGGCATTATTGATAAGCAATGAAATAATACTCAAGACAAGTAAGTACTGTAACAAGTGGTCTGAAATGGAAAACCATTACGCCCAAACACAATCTGCTAATCGTATCCTGTAAGCATGGACTTTCTCAATTGAAAGTCGCCCAGCGCAACGAAGCCCGACTCTCACTCCACGCAAAACACCAAATTCAGTGAGCATTTCCAAGAAAGTCAGGGAATGCGACCTAATTAGTGCAAGTCTAGTTGAAGTGCATCCTCACTGAAGAGACTTTCGTGAATTCGTTTTAAAAGTCTTCATGTGCCTTCTTGGACAATGGCGCAACGCAACCGTGACGTCATAAAAACGAAGACAAAGGCGAAATTCGGACAAACAAACTTACAAGTTTACTTTCAGCAAATAAATTTCCCAGCCGATCGCAGTTGATCTTAGTTTACATGGGTTATTATTGTAACTTTAAGTAAATATAATAAAATCGGTCCGTATAATCCTCGTAGCGGTTAAACAGAATGCAATAGTTGTCCGAATCTTTAAGCTATTTTTAGGATCATTGCGCTGCGCTGTTGGAAAACGAATACAACCCTCATTTTTCTTCGATTGCATGTCAAATCATCGCGGCCTTGTTGTTGGCATTTAACAAAAGATTTCTCATTAGCATCCATTGTTAACGGCACCACAATGGCCGCCATGTTTATGTCTTTTTACTCTCTTGCAAATGCTTGTAACTCATCAATAGGAAGTTTGTATACAATCATACGTATTACTACTTTGGCAATACTTTTACCCAATGGATGCAGAGATGGGTGAAGAGGACTTACGTACTGTAATAGAAAATATTTTTGAAATATCGCATTACCTTTTCTTCGCGTCTCCTTGCGTTAATCTCCTGTAAACGTTTTCCCTGCTTCTGTCGACGTAGTTTATCTTTTTCCTCATTCTTGCTCGAGTTGTTTTGAGGAACTTGTGGCTGAAAAAGAAAAAAATCATAATGAGTAATGAGTAAAACCAAGACACCGAATTTTCTCAAAATAAAAGACTTGTGCACGTAGAGTTCAAAGGCGTTTTTTTGTTTGGTTCGGCGTTTGGGAGGCCCAAACGAAAATGGTGGAATTTTTTTATTTGTCTTCCCCTCCCCCCCTCCCCCCCTCCNTAATTTTCTCCGAACATGTAACTTACACTATATTTATAAAATACTGATAAACGTTTTAAATAAACTATTGTAGACAATGGAAAAACCTTTTTTGTTCAGGTTCTACGTGTGCAAGTTATCTTAAAAATTGAGCACGAAACAAACAACGATTTTTACGTTGTTCTGATAAACAGAATTTTCTTAAACTTTGAAAAATAATTGGATATCACCTGTTTTTCTCGAAAGAAAATAATAATATATGGGGAGAGGGAGAGAGAGAGAGAGAGAGAGAGAGAGTCCCGTGTAAAATTTGAGGGTTTTGCCCTCTCGATAAAATCGTGAAGATTATTCAGCGGTTATCGAGCGCGCGCACACCGTGGCTGCTCAAATCGAATGTTAAAAAGTAGYCAGCCGAGTCAGCAGCCACCTTAAGCGAGATTTGCAGTCTCAAACAACAAGCAAGCAAAGATTAAGAGAGAATTCTTTTTGTATTCAAGCAGTGAGCGCCAAAAACTGTTTTCGAAGAAAGGCTGTTGTACAAGGCTAAAATCTTGTTATTCAGAAAGTTTAACTTGTTTGGAAGTGGAGATGACCAATGAAAGTGGAATCAAAGTGTTAACCCAAAGAAAAAATTTTATTCGAAAATGAGGTTCAGGCCTTCATTTGCTTATTTCCCATATATTTTCTATAAAAAAAGCCTGACAAAGCAACATCTAACACAAATGCAGCAAAACATTTCTGTACAATTGAAAATACCGCTTCAAACAGGCATTTCATCATACACCCTACTCATAATGGCTGACAAGTGCACGAAAACGCGGTCACCCAGTCATTATTTCAYGATAAAAGACATAAAATTACATGAAATGACTTTAAAGAAGAAAAGTATTTTWAAAATGACCTATGATTTGATCTGAATTAGCGCTAACAGCCTTTATTTTGAATGAGCAGCTTGGCTCAACCTTGCAAGATGACTGGGTGACCCCGTTTCCGTGCGTTCATCAGCCATTATGAGAAGGGTGCATAGAACATCAGTTTCTAACTGTTAAAAAAAGGTTTTGAGTGTTAACCCAAAACAAAAATTGGGATCAAAACTCATACAAAAGTCGAGTTTTTGGCGCTTTTTGCCATTATTGGTATTATTGAAAAACATTTCCTCTTTCCTCAAGTTTAGGCAATGGCAGCGTCTGGTTTACAAAGCGAAAACTGTCGAACGCTAATTGTCATCCAAATATCTCCTCATGCTGTACAAAATAGAAACAAGAAGTCAGGCATAATTCAAGAAACTTGCTCCACAATTTGTGCTCTGTTGAACAGTCATGAAGGTGGGAATCTCAAACTTTCTTCCACACAAGCGTTGACTCCGAACCTTCTCGACGAACTGGTTCGTGCAATTGAGCAAAGTTTAATTGAATTTCTTGGCTTAACGAATCTACGTGAGCTTTGCGAAGTAAGGATCACAGGTCGTGGTAAAGAAATCATTTTTTTCGTAAAACCAAGCGATAGAATTTTTACAGTAAATTATAATTTAGCTTTGCCTACAAATTTTCTCGTGAGGGAAGTCCTCAGGTCCGAACCGCTTGTGAACATTGCTCGTCTCCTGGAAACTGGACCTTTGATCAACTCAAATCTACAAAGCTTTATAAAAGAGTTTTTGAAAGACGCTACAATTCCTGGTGATTTGAGGGAGTCGGATACCGTGCAATTCAAAAAAGTGAAGTCCGATCGAAATAAGAATAAATCGCTGGCTGATCGTATCATTTCGAACAAGATAACTCATTATATATCTGCGTTTGCGAACCACAAAGGTGGCCACGTGTATATTGGTGTTGATGATGAAACTTATAGTGTTCTTGGCGAAAACCTTGATGACAAGGAGAAAAACAGAATCACAGAGAGACTAGAATCTGCAATAAAAAATATGCTATGGCCAGAAGAGCATGGTATACCTGAACTTGGAAGACACTGGAATATCTCGTTTGTTCCGGTATGTGCCGGGGATTCTATGACAGAGATTCCCGGGTTGTATGTTATAGTGATCTCCATATCGGCATGTCCCGGAGGGGTCTTCCTAAATCACCCTGAGACGTATATAATAGAGAATTGCAAAGTAGCCAAGATGGAATTCAAGCGATGGAAGAAAAGAGTCTTACACGACGCACACATGCAGGATATTGTGAAATTTTGCCGAGAAAATTCCTGGAGCGAAAGCCATAGTCGTTTTCCAACGACGACTCCAGAAAGATGCCAGGGTAATGAGCCTGGCTACAAAGATACAGAAGAACATGTCCAACCTATGAACTTGGTAGTTGAATGTACGAGTATTCCTAAAGTTATTTCTCGAGTAATTCCTCGAAATACGAAATCCAAAACTATGTGCGTGAGAATCACAGACGTAATGGAGAAGCATATACAAGATGGAGATTTTGAGAAAGTTCAAACGTTTGCATCAAAAATATGTTTTAAGAGTGAAGCGTTCCATAAACCAGATATCGAAGTTGCAACTCGTTTTATGCTTGCTCTCGGGGCTTATCGAAGGCGAAGCTTTACAGAAGCTTATCAGGAACTAAATAAAGCAAGCGCTCTCGTGACTTCAGCTGAGAACTCGAAGGAATTTGAGATACAACGGCTTCATTTACTGGCCTGTTTTCTCCGAGGGCAAGGTAATCATGGCAAAAGTTATGAAGTAACTTGTGGCGGGTTGCAAGAACTTGAAAGCATCTCTCCTGGATGGCACTCAGCGTGGACGTTAAGCGATGCTGGATATTTGTTTAGTATCTTAGCAGGAGAAGAACGAAATAAAGAGGTCCGTCAGTCTCTCAAGCGACAAGCAGTGAATCTCTACATCCAAGCTATCGAACACACAAAGAAATTTGGAGAAGATTCGAATGACACTTGTAAAGCTTTGACTGCAAAGTCAAATCTTATGCACCGTTGTCATCTTCGACTAGCAATGCTGTTTCTTGGCTGCGCCCCCTTCGCCGAGAAAGACGATGATTTTAGAGACGTCACTGACGAAGATATGAATAACGCTGTTGTCAACATATTGGTCGTAGAGGAAAGTGTTCTGAAGGGTGACTCTCTTACAGAAGTGAATGAATGTTACTTGAGTCTTGCAAAATCAGACATCAATTATCGCAGATCACGTATCAATGTAGAACAAGGCGAAAACTACCACAAAAAAGCCGTAGAATGGGCCACAAAAGCGCGAACGCTTGCAGAAAATGACCAGTTTCCTGGAATTTTGAAATACGCCCAGAGTCGCCTTGACCGCCTCTCAACAGCACGACGCTACAGCAGTGTCGAGGAAGAACTACTCGCTGACTTAGACAAATCTAACGAGTAAACCAAATATATTTACTTTGGTTTAAGAAACTTCCTAGTGTAATAAACCCCTTTAGCTCGTGGATGTATTTTCTCATTTCAGACCACGTGTTATTTTCTGAGTAAGGTTTTTTGTTTGATTTGTTTCCATATTTATGGGTCTTTTCATGCGAAACCGTTAATAATAATAATGATAATGATAATAATAATAATAATAATAATAATAACAGATTAGTTATCAAACCCTAAAACAGCCTCTGGGCTGATCTAAGTCAGGGCACAGTTAACTTATAGTTTGAACCCTGAAATAAACTCTGTGGCTGTGATCTAGTCAGGGCATAGTTAACTCACAAATCAAACCCTAAAACAGCCTCTGGTTTAATCTAAGTCAGGGCATGGCTAACCCACAGATCGATTGCACTACTGCAATATAACACTGTACTACCCGTCATTTCCTGAATGTTTGTGCACATTTACCTGGCATTCATAATGTGTTACAACATCCCTATCAAACTGTGTCTTGACAGACCAGCGGAGCATTTCCAGGTTACCAATATCATTACCAAGAGCAATACCTCCAGAGTCTGSTTCTCCCTTGAAAGATAAAGAGAAATGGAACTAGTAAGTCCATCCAAGGTAACAATTGTAATATTATGAGAAATTGTCATAACTTTAAACCAATTGTACAATTTGTTAATACATATACAGTGTATGTCAAAAATGCCCCTCAAAATTCTAGAAATCACATTTTTGAGGGTGTCAATATTTCAAACCCCTTATAGTTGCCTTTCATGGTCATTTGCCTTGGTAAACATTTCGGTCTGGCAACAACCCTGTTTCATAGTATTGTTCATCCCAAAATAAGACCACAATATACCAGGTAAGTATATAGTGTATAAATGGATCAGCTGTTACATTCTAACCTTTCTTCCTCTTGACTTGGCTACTAGATTTCTGAACACAAGCTTTGGCTTACTGTCTGTTGCCCATCCAGCACGGCATTGGTAGCCTCCTGCCAAAAAGGAATATCCATCCATTGATAAACTTAATAGGACGAAGAAGCTAATAAGGTTTGAGGTATGAGATATATAATTTAATACAAAGATGGTTAAAACTTATAACCAGACGAGTCAGACCTATTTATATGCCAATAGAGGAGGTATGTGAACTGATAATAAAGACTATATTTACGTACCATTGTCGATGACCAAAGGAACCTTTCCATCACGAATAGAGCCAGGATAGTCAAAGACAGCATCAGGTACTGGCTCAAAGTCTTTGAATGTAAAAATATGCTTTTCTCTGTTCGATTGTTCTGAAAAATGAAAGAATATTATTTTGAACTTACTTTTGCGGTTAAGATATTTGATTTATGGAATTCGAGGACGACGAAGGGTGAATAATCGTAGTAAAAATAAAGACAAACCTTGTGATCCTTCCACCATTTTGAATTTGTTAAAATTCCACAGGGAACCCAAGCTGAGAAGAAAGATAAGACCAGAAAAAATGCTCTTTATTGGATTTTTGAGATAGTGCTCGATTTACCCATTCGCTTGTGTTACTTGGCATACCACCTTGACCCAAAGATACGAAAAGCTCGAAACGAGTTTCATTCTGGGTTTATTTTTGTTTATTTTTGTCATATTGGGCCCCCTGTGGTTTGAGGTTGCTGGCTGTGCGTCGTGGTTTCCTACGCTTCTCTCGTCTTCTCTCAGCTGCATCCCGCCTGTTTTGATCAGATTATCAAACACGGAAAACGGCTTTATATTTCTTTGTCCAAGGTGTTCCAAAGATATAACGCAACAAGCAACCAGCCAGTAATGATGTATTGGGCTGCCTGTGGTTCAGAGTAATGATTTTAAAATATGTCACATGGGAGGGGAGGGAGGGGCAAATCACAACAAACAACAAACAACAAACGAAGATGGCGGCCGTCGTCCATGAACGACAACTAAACGAACGCTTCGTTCGCTTAAAACTCCTGGTCAAAGCCATTCGAAAAGGTAACATAACCGAAGCTAAAGATTTACTAAACGCCGGTGTGAATGTAAATTGTATGGCTGGGGGAGTTACGCCGCTTCATGTGGCAGCAGCACACGACCATGTTGAATGTGCGGAATTCCTTCTTCAAAATGGCGCCAAGGTTAATCAAACTATTGCAGATTTTACAACGCCCCTTCACGTAGCAGCTCGCTTTGATAGTCTTGCTTGTGTTGTGTTGTTTATAAATCATGGTGCTGATGTGAATGCAGTGACTAAAGAAGGTATGTCCCCGCTTCATTTAGCTGCAAGAAACGGCCATTTAAAAACAGCTGAGGTGTTAATGGCGAAGGGCGCCGAAGCTGACTTTGCTTTAAAGTCGCCACATCCTCAATCGCGTTCACATGGCGAAAATTTAACCCCATTGCACTTCTCTGCTCGTCATAATCACCCTGAATGTATTAAAATCCTGGCGAGATATGGAGGGGATTTGAACAGACCTTCTGGGAAGAGTCTTGCTACCCCTCTACATCTTGCTGTACAACATAAACATCTCGCTTGTTCGTCTGCTCTGGTCTCTTATGGAGCCAATGTCAATGCTGCCGACTTTAAAGGCAATACTCCATTGCATGTAGCCTCGACAGTAGACGATATAGAGACCACAGAACTTTTATTGCAAGCAGGAGCCGATGTGGACTATTATAATAATGTTGGTAAACAACCCATTGATCTTGGAAGTGCAACTATTAAATCCTTCCTGGAACCCCTTGTTGGACAGCCTAGGTCACTTATGTTCCTTTGCGTACTGGCTATTCGCAAAGAGCTTCATTTCAATCAGAGCAGGAACTCAATAGAAGAATGGGTCCCTTATCTACCCCTGCCAGAGACTATTAAAGACAAGTTGTGTTTTAAAGATGTTTTAAACATTGTTAGCTGATACATCAACTCATACTATTTCCATATAATCTGTAACCCTCTGGTAGTACTGGTCCAGTACTATTTTTAGGATTGACTTATCAAACACTATGAAGGTTTTGCTCCATCATGTTGTGGTAGCCATGACAGGAGGCAGGAAAAATTGAATCTGCATCTGTACTGCAAACCGGTTGGCTCAGTTGGTTGAGCTTTGGACTTTCGTGCGGGGGATCGTGGTTCAAGTCCCGGCCAGACCAACATTCAGGGTCTTAAAATAACTGAGGAGAAAGTGTTGCCTTTGTAATTACATCTGCAAATGGTTAGACTTTCAAGTGGCTCGGATGGCCACTTTAAATGGCGGTCCCATCTCTCCACACTCATCGTTACTAACCAACATCGGAGGGACGTAAAAGAACCACTGAGGACGTAAAGAAACCCTAGCCTGCATAGCCATGCGTTACTTGTACCCGCAAGGAACGCCTGGCTACACAGGCTAAAGAAACCCTGGCAGTGACCACCCTCAGTGCCTACATTTCATACTAACCATCTCTCATGCTTGTAAATTGTATAAATTTTGTCATTCACAACTCAATGTAAAGCACCTTTGGTTATATTCATATAGAAAGGGCTCTATATAAATCATAAATCATCAAATCATTATCAGTCTAATCTAATTTACATGAGAAAGAATTCAGTTTCCCAGGGGGAAAAGACTCTATTGTTGTGCCTCCTGTCATGGCTACCATCACGTGATGGTGCAAAGCCTCTATAGCCATGGAGAAGGCCAAGCTTGTGAATATCTTCTATGGAGAAAAAAATCTAGACTGTTGTTGCCTAGGGAGTGGGGGCAAGCTTGAAGCGGCATGGGGAGAGAAAAAGTGACCATGTCATCACTCGACACAAATTTACTCAACAAATTTCCTGAAATAAAGTACACAGAAGTCTTTAAAACAGAGTTTATTTTCCCTCTTTATTCACTAAATAATCAAAAGTAATTTCACAAATCAATAACTTCAAAACCTTTCCCCCAAAAATCATATAAAATTAAAATATTGTTTTTAATTTAAAAAAATTTAAATCTACCTTTCTAACCAAATTTATGGTACGATTTCTAACATAATAGTGAGATTCCTGGTCTCCACAACAAAGATACAATTATCCATGGGCATTAAGAAAATGCAACTTTTAAGATTTTTAAACTGAGTGGTCAGAGTAAAGGAATGTGTTATTCCAGAAATTATCCAAACCCCCTCCCCCCCCCCCCAGAGGAATTTGGGATTTCTGAGGGGTAGGGGGAGTTGGAGAAAGAGCAAAATTACAGAGTTTGCATGGAAGAAAATTGAATTTCTGGGGGTAGGGTGGTATGGATAATTTCTGGAACCACACAATTTATCTAAAGTATCCTTTAGATATGCCATATTTTTATTTGTTACTATTTTCATTGCATTTTGGTCCTGATTAAAATGCTATTGCTGGAGTGGGATAATTTATATCTTTTTCTGCATATACTTCAATTGTTTTTGTGTGGCAAACTGTTGACATTTTAAAATAAAAATTGCATCCGAGGTGTTGGGACCTTAAAGCTAGTTTAATTCTCTCTCTCCACAACCTTAATACTCCAGCTCATGCAATTTAAATTTAAATTTTCCTCTGACATAAAAAGTTCAAAAATATCACAATAAAATAAATTAGACATTAGTCTGTTAAGTTCCAGCACCTAATGCATAAATATTACTGGCATGCTCGCAGAAATGCTAAATGGATAATTATCAGAACAAATAGCAACTCATCCCTTCATTATTTAGTTTTGTATTTGCTCTCTATTTCCCATATATTTCCATATATAATTTGTTATTAATCATTTTTTTTCCAACTCCCAGCTAATAAGTAATATTTCAAACACGCGAGAGAGTTCTTCCTTCGATTTCCAAACACCGAAAAGTGAGTTGAAAAAACGAGGCACAGCAAAGTTTTTTTAACTGACTTTGAGGTGTTTGGAAATCGAAGGAAGAACTCCCTCAAGTGTTTCAAATTACTTCTCAAACTCATGAATATTTCTTGGAGAAAATCAAAGAAAAAGCTTACGAAATTTAATGCAAATTAAGAACACATTTCCAAACCACCGTCACAGTAGTGATTTGCTTTGTTTTCTCCTCATTAAATATTCATGAGTTTTAGGAGGTTTAACTAATAATTTTCTTTAAATCATTCAAGTTAAGCAATTAAGTTGCAGTAGTTCAGCATAAGTACAGTTGTAATGACAACATGTGAAAGTGCAGATATTACTTTATGGTGTAGACACACTAACTGGGACCACTCAACCAATCACAACATAGATTTAAAACAAAAGAATCAAACTTGAACCAATCAGAAGCAAGCAATGAAGGCTAGATATCTGTGAAAATGTTTGACGTAACCATGGAAATGAAAGATTGTGATTGCATGGTTAAGATCAATTATATGATACTGTTTTGATTTTTCCTGACTGACTATAGTTTTTTTAATCTTAAATTTAGTTAAAGTGGTACTCTTAGTGACGTGTCTGCAAACTAACATTGACTTAAAGCTTTATTCTACCCAAATATAAAGGGTTAGCAAACCATGAAGTACTAGCTTATAAATGTTGTTCTGCTTGCCGTGCTACTGAAAAAAGGTCTTACTAAAATATTGTTTAAAATCTAATTAAAACCTAATGTAGATATTGATAAAACCTAAATAAAATGGCAAAGCATTTTAACAGATGGTGCATTCATGGCAATGAACAAAGCCAAGGTACAATTATTAAGACTGCTTTCTTTTCTTTGAAAATACATTTTTTAGTTCTTTTGATTACATTAAAGGTTACAGTATATAAAGACCTCTTTAACTTGGAGGTAATGTTTTGACATTTCAGACCATGTTATTCCCTAATTTGAGTTGTATCCATATTAATGTTTCCATTAAACAAAGAAATGATACTTTAGGGAATGACACTGGGAAACATTAAGCCAAAGGTAAAGAGAACGAGGGCTATTGACCTACCACAAGGTTCATACAGGAAAATGTATTGAACTAAGCTTGGACAATATAGAGCATTTTCCCTCAAGCGACAAGGCAGCCATATTGATTTACCAAACTATAGAAATTTTCTGAACAATTTTTGCATAAAAATAGGGTTCAATTCCCAGAGGATAGAAAATGTATTGTTTTAGTACACCAACATGGCCATTGTGACGTCACGTGAGAATGCTCCATAGTTTTTGTCCTGATCTTGGAGGAAACAGAAACTTTGAAATTCAAATTGAAAGCCCAATTTAGATGGCTGAAGTCCAATCACCTTAATTTGCAAACCAATTACATTACCTGATTTTCATTCAGACTAGCTTGCCATATCGTACTTCTGTATACTGACAAAATTCTGATTATGACCTTTATACCATCAAGTGTTTAACAAAAATAATGCAAATTTCCAATGAAGCCCCTCCATACAGTACCTCAAAATAATATGGCAAGTCAGTCTCCCATTTTTTCACCCCTCCCTCCCAATAAATTAAGACCATTTACAAATAATATTATAGCTTTTTTAGCTCCTAAAACCAATTTGGTATCAGCACCTCACTTTGCTGTTTTGATATCATCACAAAGATGCACATACTCAACCTATCAAAACGTGAAAGTGAAGCTTTGATACCCAATAGCTCCTTTCACAGTTTCCTGCACCATCTTGAAAGGTAACTGTGTCTTTGCATCAAAGCAAGACAAATGGTGAGCTTGCAATAATAGAGTAATGGGAATGATTGTCCTAGGTGTTAAAAAAACAACTATTTCATTGCAAGGTCACGTTTCATCTCATTTTGATGCAAAGGCACAGCTTAGTACCTTTCAAGATGGCACAGGGAGCTGTAAAAGGGACTAATGGTCATCAGTAAAAAGCACAATTCAAAGTTTTCAAAAGGAAATCAAGAACTTGTGCATGGAAGTGTTCATAGCACAGTCAGGTCCCAGCACATATCAAACGTAAACTGAAACCATTCATTTACCCTTGGAATGATTAGTAGCTTCATTTGAAGCAGGTTTAATCATGGGGTAGTTGTTGTAGGATTACCACTTTTATCGACAAGTCCAGCAGTCATTTCAACATCTTCAGGTTTCTTATTTTGGGCAGCTGCTCCTCTGATATTGCAAGAATAATATTGTACATATTGCATTAGTCAGATGAGCAATAAATAGGTCAACTAACCAACATTTTAACATGCAGTTGACTGTAGTTGTTGGCCATGGGTGAATAATCTAGATTAGATGACTTCTCTTACTTTTTGCCAATAGCAAGTACGCCATATAAAGCAGCTGTGATACAGATAGACCCAGCACCAACAAAGGTAGAAACTTCTAAGCACATGATAATTGGGACCAAAGCAACCCTGATGAGAAAAACAAGTATATTCCAGTTACAGTACCACTCAATTCACCAAGATATTTTTTTACGTACCACAAATATACGAGAATTACTTAGAAAATGCATTGATAATTCATGAAGGAAACACAATAGAAATCATGACCATGAAGGAGGTTTTATATCTGATATAGATTTGTCTTCATTTGCATAAACTTTAACTTGGATTTTCTCTATCAAACTTGGTTCATTTCGTAAAGAATTCTGTACAATATGAGAACATACATCATGAGTTTTCTAAGCCGTTTAATAAACTCTCAGATCGTGTTTTATCGGGTCTAGAACCACTCGGCTACACCTCGTGTTTTATACCCGATAAAACACTCTTGCTCGTTTATTAAACATTACATAACATACCACATAGAGTGAAGTCACTGAACCTGTGAAATACTGTAGATATTAGACTATAAACTTTAGTAGACATGAATTCCATTGTTTTCTGGGTCCATTTAACTTACACGTTGACTAGTATTTTTTATTTCATGGTTTAAATGCCTTCATTCTCCATATAAAGATTACTCATAAAATCATATATAATATTTACCCAAAATATAATGTTGCTCTCATCCAGAATTTAAAGTGGTCTTCAACCCAGTTGCTAATGGTTACCATCCATCCCATATATTGACAACATGCAGGGACTTCAAAAGCCATAACAAAAATTCCTAAAAAGCTGAAGAAAATAAAAACAAGTTATCTTCCTTTATTCCTCTGAATCTCGGAATATTGAGTCGCCAACAAAGTGGCATTTGCCGGCAATTGTTTTGCAGGAAATTGAAAAAATGAAAGAAAATGCTATTCCTATCAATACTAAAAAGGCAACAAAGTATGGCCTAAGAGTTTTGCTAAAAGTTTTGCATGAATTTGTCACGCAAACTAAAAGTTTCTGTTTGTTTGTTTTTATTGAATTATTTTATATATAAATAAGTTACTCTGTACACAAGTTGGTATATGCTAAAACAATTATTCACCTCGGGCTCAGTGAATATGGAGAATATTTACCTCGCCGCTCAAAGACTCGCGTCTCGGTAAATATTCCCCGATATTCACTTCACCTTCGCCAAATAATTGCTATATAGTCCTTACATCATCAATAGCCCCATTCCAAAGCATTTTGCAGATAAGGTAAACAATACAAAGAATCCCATTGCTGTACAACCTAGAAAAAAATATATATTAAAAAAAACAATTATATGAAGACTTCAAAAGTTTATGTCAATCACAAAGATTTCTTATTCCATTTTTTCCCCTTTTTTTACATTTCTTAATTTCAGTGTACAGGTTTATAAAAACAATATTTTTAAATTAATGTTTGATGTAGTAACTCAATAAGATATTTTTCAAATTTAATGGGTTTAATATTATATATGCTCATTTATTGCTCTTTTTCAAAAGAAAATCTAATCGAGTGACTTGAAACTAGAGATTAATTTATTCAATTTAGCCCATAGACGATCTGCAGGGACGTCAATAACAGCTGTTTGTGATGAATTTGGTGAAGAAAGCTCTCAATTGCTTGAACCTCAAATGTACTACAGATTTCTCTGATTTCATAATTTAAAGTTGTAAAACGATACACAATAAGCCAAATATCATTTTTACTTATCGAAACGAGAGAAATCTGAGTTCATAACGAAGCAGAATAAATTACATTTTGGCTACAAAATTCATTGAAGGCAGGTGACAGTATTGAAGTACAAGGAATATGAATCAAAGTGAGGGTAGAATCGTCAACAATTCGACAATATTTTAAATATTTACAGCCAGATTTACAATTATCCTACATTTTCGACTAGTCCTACTAACACTCTGGGGTATAAAAAGTGGTTATACTGTAATAAATAAGGAAAAACGTCTGCATATTCGTAGAGTTCCGGTGTATAAAAAGTCATTATGGTGTACTTACACAACGCCGAAATAGCTCCCCACGCCCGGACTACAAGCCTCATTCCTTTGGGGACGTCGCTATTCGTTGAACTTTCTGCCATGATGAAGGTAATAATTTAGCTGCGATCAAAGATTTCGAAAAATTTCTTTTACATTTCAAGAGTTTTTAAAGCCGTGAAGATTGTTTTTGTATTTGAGCAGGAGATACGGTTCGCGTGTCATCTAGTAACACGACTAAATATCGAACTCCCGAGAGAGAAAATCTCACCGGAATTTACCTTATATGGTTGAACCGAAAATCTATTGACAGATTTTCAAGAAATCCGAACTATCTCGGTGTATTTTCGGGATCCGATTAAACGATTCGAGGAGAAGGAGAATGTAAAGGAAGAAATCGTTTTTCAGTAGTTGTTTTCTTCTACGATGAGAGACTTGGAGCTTCAGGGCTTGAAGTCGCTGAATGCCGTCCCTTTAATACAAATTAAAGTCACCAATGCTTCGGGGAAAGAAGTAGCTTTGACGGTGTCATGCAAAGATAGAGTAGCTGTCGTAAAAGATAAAGCTTTAGGTGGAGAATTTTACAAAGATTCGTCGTCCTACAAACTGGTTATTGGAAAATGTCGTCGTATTTTAGACGATGGAAAAAGTTTAGAAGAAGAAGGAGTGCAAGAAGATGGTAAATACAACCCTTGGAGATCTGTTTTTCTGTTATTTAGAGATCAAGTTGAGGTTGAGAATTTATTTTGTTCATTTTAGACGAGCTGGTTTTACTCAAACGTCGTCAAAATACGAATGAAGATAAGGTGAGTCGAAGTTTATGACTTTAATATTCGTCCACAGCAGACTATTAGATAATTTCATTTTAATAATTCTTCTGAAGTTAACTTCTTTTTCCTTTATTTTAGTTGTTACTTGTGTTTATATTGTTTTTTAACGGGACGACAGCACGTAATAGCCACATAATGCAAAAGCAACTGTTTGTGTTTACCTTTGAGATTTGCTTTATCCATTATGCGACACTTACGTACCATATAGATTCTTCTTCCTTTTTTCCTTTTTTCTTTTTTCCTTTTTCGTTTTATCTAACGCTCTATTATTTATTACTTATTTCTTCTGTAATCCTCGTACATGGTTAAATTGCTACTAATGGAATTAAGCAACGAAATGATATACTTATTTTAGGTTTGCCTCTGATACAATGTACTGTCGTAGAGTAGTCTCAATATTAACCTCGTATTCTCTGGCGGACTAGTACTACTACAGTCTCTAGTTCTTTTGCAATAATACGAATGGTATCTAACTCAAGAGAAAACTATTGCCATTTTGCAGATGAAAGCTCTTGAGCAATTATTTTTAAATTATAGTACTTGCGTCTTGCGTATAATTTTTGATCAGTAAGCATATAAGCATAAGCATGTTTGATGATCTTCAGGGGGCGCGATGGGGAGGATGGGGGGATATGGAGAGGGAGTGGGGGCGTGCTGAATAAATTTGCTTTCTTCCATCATTTCTTCAGTTACATATAAACTTTAGAGGTTACAAAGCAAGGTTGAGGAGATCAGCCACTGCTTTTTGGGTATTTTACTAGTTAAGCAGTTAAAAATAGAAAACTGCTACCCCTTGCTTCTTACTGCAATTTTTCATAAACATGCTAACTCTGTGTCTGCGAGCTGCACATGAAAATTTGGTTTTTGGCTGCCGTCAATCAAACCTAATCAGTCGGTACCTCTTATACTTTTGACTGGCGGTAGCAAAAAACCAAATTTCATGCAACTTGGAGACAGAGAGTTTGCATGTTTATGAAAATTGTGGTAAAACATCTTACAATGCAGCTCATACAACACTCCTGTTTCGAGTTCTCTGTTCTCAATTTTTAATTAGTCATGTTGATAATTCTGAGCACCTAAATAAGAAAAACTGTAAAGATTTGAAGAATAAGTTTACTAGTGAGCTTGTTTAATCCTGGTATCATGAAGTTATTCAGGATTTGATAAAATTTCTGTTATACAATCTTAGAACCAGAAGAGAGTGTCTTCTAAGGGGCCAGATATTGCCACAATACAAAGACTAACCCTTAAACTGGAAGCAAGAAAAAAAGAAGAAACGCCACCATCCTCATCGGGAGGCAGCATTGATGTGAGTACCTTATTGACTCCAAATGATATATATATGATAATTGATAAATCTCTTTATTTAAGTGTCTAGTCGTTATAGCGCATTTGCACAATTGAGGACACTTTTCACTCACACGCACTACCACTATATTCAGTGTTCTATGCATAAAACACTGAACTCACATGTTGGTTTTTACAGATGGAGGAACCCGGAGAACCCAGAGAAAGCCCTTGTGGCAAGGGAAAGAACAACACATCAAACAAGCACAACTCACATATGGTGTCCACAGGGCTTAAACTACTGATCTGAATATTTGGAACTATCTGTATACAGGGGTGAAAGACGACATGTTACCCCATGTTACACTTATGTTGCTTTATTCCTCAAAACCCTTCCCATACTAGTCTGTTTAGACTCTGTGGAAACACTATAGTATGTTCATGGCCAAAGCATCCATGGAATGTAAAGTTCCAGAAATTATCCATACCCACCCCACAGAGGAATTTGGAATTTCTGAAGGGTAGGGGGTCAGAGAAAGAACAAAAATTACAGAGTTTGTATGGAAGAAAATTGGAATTTCTGGGGGTAGGGGGGGTGTCTTAAAAAAATTTCTCCGTGGGGGGTATGAATAATTTTTGGAACTACACAATAAGCACTTTCCAGTTCATATGCAGTTTGATATATACATGGTTATATATCACCCTTTAACTCTATGTTAAAAGCAGTGTTGTTTGAAGCACTAACCAAATGCTGTTCTCCTTTGTTTTAGTTCAACACAGAATTAAGGAGAATCTTGGTCTCACTTATCGACTCTTCATTATTGCTTCAGTCTATTGATGAATACGATGAGGAAGGCAACCTTTATAAAGGTACAGTCTTGTTGCAAAGTTTTATACACCGAATCGAAATATGGCAACCAATTTGAATAACTATTCTGCACTGATTAGCCTTGTGTAATCCATGTGGAAACCTAAGAGCATTGACTCACATGTATGAGAGGCCAGTCAGTCGCTAGTCAGTCCAGAATGATAGTTTTTCAAATTGGTCGCCACATTTCAATTCAGTGTATACACCTGAAAAAACGTAGTCGGGTTCGAGAAGGTCATATCATCGAAGCTAAGACAGAAAAGGATTTTGGGCACTCCGAAATGTGTATCATATTTGCATATAGACATGTAAAAATGCACAGTAGAGCAAAGTCGGTCGACCTAGATTAACAACATGCCAAAGCCATGATGCATAAAATGTGCACGGGAAGGGAAAACTGCAGTACGCATGAAATTAGCATAATTGTTTGTCTTCCCATGCTCCACTTCAGTCTTAGATTTTATGATACATGTATAACCTTTTTTTGAACCCAACAATGTTTTTTCAATTAGGTGTAAAGGTGCAAGGAAACTAACATTAACCATTAGATTTCATCATTTGATTTGTAAAATGGTAGCAGAGGACTGAAAAGGTAAATAATGGCTGGTCAGCCGCTGGTGGAAATCACTGGCAATGCAAAGATTTGACCAGACAA
>NW_022261239.1:137014-151531 GCF_009602425.1 Actinia tenebrosa | reverse complement strand
CTCATATCTCTTATATTGATGTTTGCCGTGTTGGGTCGTTGGGTCCAACGACAAACCCAACGCAAAACTCGGATCCCTAAATTGCGACTGGTATAAATTACAGAAACAAATCTATCAACCCAATAAAGCATATAATATAATAATTTATACACATTTGCATTGAAAACATTATGATTCAAAAATGACAGTAGACTGTCTTGTACAGCATACAGTATACAAGATATTAGTTTAAATCATATTTTCACAATATGCAATAACACTAAAGTAAAATTTCAAAATAGATAACAAAGCTGTAAGACACTTATCCAAGGGACAAAGGGGGATTAGAATTGAACAGTGTACAACATATTTGATATTCGAGGGGGGGGGGGGGGGGGCAATTATTACTTTACTTTGTTTACTACCAGCCAGTAAATTAACTTTCTAACTAAACTAAGTCAGACAATAAACAACAGAGACTTTGGCTTGATTTTCTGAACAGCAAGAATCTGAAATATTGATGAGACTTGTTGAAGACTTGTCTAACTTGAGTAGTCACATCCCTTACAAAAAGATTCGTTTTGGTAGGGGATTACTGCATGAGGAATCTTCTTTGCAGCATTTCTGAATTGAACTAGAATGCTATAAAGAAATACTATATCAGTACAAAAAATTAATAATCTCTCTTTGCCTGCCTGCCTGTACTATTTTTGACATGCAGTACCTGTTAATGCTTCCTGGGCAAAATATTTGACATCAACATCAGAATCTGCATTCAGTTTGTCCAGACACGGCTTGATCTGTCCCTGAATAGTCCTGAAATAAAGCACAATTCTTTAATACACATTATTTAAAGAGTAGTGTTTGAACTGGCTTAAATTTATCACGCATAATCAATTAACTTACGATGCATCCATCAGGGGCCCAATTTTCTGGAGAGTTTTAGCAACATTGAAGCGAACGTTAGCAACAGTGTCCTTTGATAGATTGAGGACAACTGGTAACATGAGGTTAACAGCATTCTCTGGACCACAAACCTCTGCAAGAACCTGAGGAGAGTCATAATCATAGTCATTACAATAATCATACCCACCACCACTTGGGCTCCCCAGTCTATTATAAGTGGTCCTGTGCTCATTGAGAACATGCAGAGTTGAAGAGTCAGTCATTTCAATTATAAGAACTGAACTTGTATTTCACTTTATCATATTTTTATCATTTGAAAGTTTATTGGTTGTAAAGGGGTGAGGTTTCTTTCTCTCTGCCTTCAATTGGAAAAGCATAAAATAAATAAAGTATCATCAGCATCATCAACATCATCACCATCACTATTATCATCATAAGCATCATCATTGTTGTTACCATAATTACCACCAACACCATTATCATTATTATATTGAATGAATACAGCGCATGGATAAACAAGAGTGAAAGTTGATAGCAAGGAATATACTTACACTGACAGAATGCAGTGTTGTCAGGCGGTGAAGATAGTTTGGTTCTCTAGCCATAGCAAGTACTTTTGGTATGACTTTGGCCTGTTGAATTAAATTCAAGTGATACTCATTATGCATATGCATAACTAAACAGAATGCATGAATTAACCATCCACAAAGCATCTGGAGCGCAGTTATTATACCCGTGAAAAAAACCCACATTTGTTAGAACTTCATACCACAAAATATCAGCTAAATGCAAACTTAGTAAATAAATGAAAAATAGCAATAGGCTGATTTGGAATTCACACATGAATATATCTACCATGCAACTTTATTAGGTGTGAATGCATCTCAAGCTTGAACAATATAATTGATGCATTCATGTTCAATCACACTTGAATAAACCTTGATTAGATGAAAGTACCAGGTGCTGGTTCAATACCTCCAGGCATACAATAAAATTTCTGGCTGAGAGATGTTTACTATTTGTTGATATAAAAAAACAGTTACATAATAATTTTTTTTTTGATTTTGTTGCACAGGTGTAATGACTGCACTCTGTCACTATATAATAGTGTTTATTATACCTGAGCCCATTCTGTCCCAAATTTTTCCACAAGATTTTTCAGGTTTAGTGCTGCAGCCTCACGTATTGCACACACATGGTCAACGAGCCAAGTCATGCACAGATTGTTCAGTTTCTCATCAAAGAATTCCACACCCAGTTGACCAGCAAGTAGTGGCATATATTCTATGATAGCAAGTCTGACACGCCACTTGGTGTCCTCTGCTAGTTCTACAATGGCTGGTAGTAGTGACTGTGAAAGTTGGTGTACTCCAATTACTAGTAAATAAATGAATAATAGGAATAAAAAAGAAATAAAAAACAAAACTTTGATCAACCAATCAGAATTGTTGGACAGATAGAGCAGTTGGATGTCCCAGCATACAAATTGTCACACTCAAGATAATTTTGCAATTTTTCCCCAAAAATAAATTGAAAAGGAGAATGGTGACCACCATTTTTTATTTCTCATATTAAATTAGATGACCAAAGGGCATCCACCTAATAAAAAAAATGTGACATATGTATTTATTGGTAAAAAGAGTCGAAGGGTTTGATTTCAGGACCACTCTCAAGAACACACACAGTTCCATATTTTGTTAATAAATCTAAAAGCATTAGTACAATATTACTTGAACACAATTTACTGCATAGATTAGTGTAATTCAGATTACCCTTTGTTTGAAATTATTCCATGGTGCAATGAAGGACTATACAAAATTTGGGGAAACTGACATTTCTATTTCAATGGAATCACCTTAAGAGCAAATTTAAGAAACATACTGTCCTATGGTTATTTATGTCACTTCTGCTCTTACCTTGATTCACGCAATCCAAATTAGAAATGATGTTGAGACGAACTTCAGGAAACTATAAGAGAAAACATAGGATTCAACATGCTGTAGACTAGTTACATTGTAACTCCTATTGCTTTGATAGCCTGATACTTTTATGCATCCAGGATATGCTCCATAATGAAGGTGGGTTCCATGCAAAAGGAGGAAAACCAGAAAAACCAAACATTATTAAACCAAACAAATTATCCCTTGAATCAAGGGAGACACTAATTAAAATATACTCTACTTTGGAGGGGAGGGGGTACTACCATATGTAGCCTATGCAGGGATGCTCCACTGGATCCGGATAGGCTATGGTTTTTGCAGGGATGTTCCACTGGATCCGGATAGGCTATGGTTTTTGCAGGGATGTTCCACTGGATCCGGATAGGCTATGGTTTTTGCAGGGATGTTCCACTGGATCTGGATAGGCTATGGTTTTTGCATTAGACCATATTTAAATGGAATTTTGTGCTATATAAAAAATATATATTTGGGTGGGGNGTTCGGGGATTTTGGTCTTAGAAAGGGTGAACAATTCCTATGACATTTTCTTGAACAGGATTATCATTGTTGCCCATACAGTATTATTGTATGTTGCCCAGTATCATCACTTCAGTTTGTAATGACTATTGAGTCAGACTATATCTTCTGTGTACTAGCCACCACTATTTTCAATCGAGATTTTGAGACATTTTCAAGCTCTATTTAGTTGACTGTGCAGCAAAGCGTATGAATTTTCGCCGTGATAACTCCATTCACCTGACGATAATGGATTTTCTTTTTGGCAAACAAATGAAGCAAAATGGCTGCCATATGTGAATTTGAAAGCTGGAATATTTAGCTTTTTTTTGGCAATCTTTAATTATCAGAAAATGATTTGAGACTATCATTTTGAAATGATACTGGTACCAGGACGATACTAGGCCACATACTGTAGTGCTAGCTCTTATCAAGTCTTTGATAGGATATTGTTATGTGTATACAACATTGAATGTGGTGGTACTGTGTGTGTGCTAGAACGACTAGACACTTAAATAAAAGATATCTTATCTACTTTTTAAAATTCAAATTTGACTATGATTCATTGACACCTTTTTTTTTTGCCGCTAAACAATTTTTAGTGCATATTGTCATAATTTATAGAATTTCCCTAAGTGGTCTTAGTAGGGCTATACTTTCAAGTGTCGTGTCTTGAATAAGGTGTCTTTTCTAGGGATTGTTGTCTTAGATCAGCATCAGCCAATCATAGTACCCCCAGGCACCATAGATCAATCGTATTTGTTAATGTGTTGACTTACCTCATCTTTAAGCATGGTTAAGAAGAGGGGAAGGAGATGTTCTATAGTACTGTTAAAATAAAGAGAACAAAGGAATGATTGTCAATCAGTGAATAGACAGATATTATTGACCACAGTTGATAATAGATAACAAGTAACTTACTTATCTTTTCCTAGAAGTGGAGATAGACCCATGATGACAGATGCTAATGCTGATTTAACATGTTGGTTTGGATCAACTACTAAATCCTGAAATTATACCAAAATATACCACAGCTGTTTACATGTTTCAAATATAACAGCCAGATTGAGTGAGGATAGGAAGGCCTATGTTGGTTTCATTCTCTGTATGAAATCTTGATTTGTTTTGGGATTGCTAAGGCCAATTAAAAAATATATGTGTTTGAAAAATAATAGGGTCAGTAGTTAGGCCTTTTTGAGAAATTGGGATCCTCGTAGAAGTATCAGGAGTATTTTTTAATTTTTTGGTGTGATAGACGGCTTTAATCTCTTATTACTTTTTTTGCTCATCGTACGGGTGACATTATAAACTTTCTCTGCAGAAAATAAATTCATCCAAAAGACCAGGTCTGGCTTTATTTTTTTAAAATATCTAGTGATTAGATCTTTTTTCCCAAAAAGCATTGAAATTTTAGCTCCTGATATAAATTGCCAACTCAAGCCTTTATCGGATAAGAACTTCATGTTTATACAAGTCTGAAAGCAAGTTTCAAGTAATGTTTGTAAGCAGATGATGTAAGACGATTGATAAATGCTTAGGTATCTTATTGAGAGAGCAAGAGAGGGAGTGACACATTATTGCATATTCAGACCCTTTGCAATAACTTGTTTCTATGCTTTGTGTATCAATGAGTTTAAAATTTGATCACATCAATAACCATTACTAAAGATAAGATAAAATTTACTCTTCATTTTAGCTTATTCAGAAAAATTTCCACAATCAGTTAAGGTGGCTGACCACTGGGTTTTATCTGCACGATACCATGCAACTTCAAATCGCAAATACTCGGACGCAAACAATCCAATGTTAAAAATCTTTTTAGAGGTTTCAAATAAAAGAAGAAATTTTCGAAAGTTTTTACTGAAATTGGAATTAATATAAGATTGCTGTTAAGCGTCCATTTTTTGACCTAGGTTTTTAAATTGCTTTTGAGATATTGGAGGATAAGTAATTTGCTCCAGGTACAGAAAATTTGAAGAAAATCTGTATGAGCATTTTCGAGAAATTTCACATTGAAGTTTTGAAGTATAAAAAATTTGCAGAAACAAAACATGTTAGTAACTGAGTAGAAAAGTAGTTTGTTTTCTCAGTTTTGAGTTCCTAATTTTATCTAAAGAAGTTGGTAAATCACTTGGAATAATGGGTAAAAAATTTATAGAAATCATACCATTTGATATTTCAAAATATTAGGTCGACTTAAATTGGCTATGAGCCGTATTTTTGGACTACTGTGTTATATGTTAATTAACCTGCTCGTAAATTCAAATCTACTCAATGAATCTCTAAAAAAAAATTAGTATTGGATTTTTTGCGTCTGAGTATTTGTGATTTGCAGTTGCATGGTATTGCGCGGATAAAACCCTGTGGAGCCACCTTAAATGTTATTTACCTTTACACAAGGAAGAATATTGGTCATCAGAACATTTTCTCTGATCTCTGGTGACAAACCCTCACAAAAATCTAGACATTTGTAAAACAATAATCATCATTAGTCAAATTCAACTTGTGGTCTAACATCAATGCTACATTCTTATTGGATAAGCTACTAGTGGCTATAAGTCATAGCCTACTAAAGTTCTGGCTTTGAAAGTCAAAAAATTGAATCTGTAACTTTAATTCAAGATCATTTGCATCTAAATACTTGACCGACTAGTTGGATCTGACTAAAACAATTAGTCCTCTCACCCTCATGGCCTATGATTGAATAGCCCATTTGGCCTTTGGACTTATGAGCTATTGACTCATAGCCCATTTGTGCTCAAGGACTAATTTCAGTCCTTTTAGTTTTTATAATGGTTAGGAACGAGTACCTTTAACTTTCCCTGCGGCAGCAGCCCTGACCTCGGCTTCACAATCCTTCAGTAGTAGCTGGAATGCAAGAACCAAGTCATTCTGGGTAATCTCTGGACCAACTGCTTTTTGTAACTAAAAATCAAATGCACCAAAAATGTTACTTAGTACACATCTTAGGTTCTGTATGAGATATTTATATAGAATACACTTACTTCTGTAAACTTGTCTGCTATCATATAGCGCACCCTCCATGACTTATCCTGGAAAAAAAGTCACATAAGATGAACATCTTTATTAAATGTATGTAACTGAACAATGAAATTTTTAACATTCTTTACATTCTATTGCTTCTAAATTTTAAAATATTGAGAGTAGAATATCCAGAAGCTACTAAAATAATTCTTAAATGAAAATATCTAACTTTTCTTCAATGGCTGACATTGTCATACAATCAATCAATCAGTCAATCAATCAATAGGATTTAGCAGTGGCATTTCCAGAGTGGCACTTCATCCATTCCAATTGGAATTTTTAGAAGGTGATTTTAGTGGATGAAGGAAATCAGGAGAACCCGGAGAAAAACTCTCCAAGCATAGGAGAGAACCAACAAACAACTCAACTCACATACGACACTGAGCCCAGCAGGACTTGAACCAGGGTCGCACTGATGAGAAGTGAGCATTCTCATGGCTAACCCCATACTTCCCTTATGACATACCAGTCATACCTCAGTCATACTTACGAATGCTGATGTTTTGACGATAGGCATGAGCAATGCTTCTTTATCTTCATTTGGGAGAGTAGAGGCAATGAGTGGACAGTTTTCAACAGCAAGAATGCGCACAGAGTCTTGCTCATCAGATGCAAGGTTGTTGAACATGGGCATTAAGTCAGACTTGATGAATTCCAACTCCATGACTTTAGCAAATTCCTGATACAAAATAAAAAGAATCCAGTCAATTTAACAGCACAACAAGACCTTACCCAAGAGACCTTTGCAGGTTATCTGCTATAGCTGTCAATTAAGGTGATTCCCTTGAAAGAAATTTTGCCAATAACATTGCCCTGAAACTTTGTATGGACATTAATTATGTTATGGTCATTAAAAAACTGTAATAAAAAGATGGGGTTACAATTCCCGTTTTTTTGCTAGATGCTGTCCAAATGTGTCAATTTATGGGTTTTATAGTGAAATATGGCAGCAACCAGAGGCTGTAATCAAAAACCTTTATACACAATTAAAAGTAGTTTCATATAATAAAACGTAATTATAACTCAAAGTTTACTAGATAATCTATACTATTAAATCCATCAAAGTCATTGGATAACTATGATTCTTGAGCTATTAGTAAAAAATGCAGGTACCTGTGCCTCTACAAATGTCCAAAAGTTGCACATGTCAACTATTCCCATCAAAATGTTTCAAAATCTATTCAATAAGATGAAGTTGCTAACACGTACACTACATCGATTCCTTAAGGCCTTTTCTCGCCACTCCTTCTAGCTCACTTTCCTCGCTCACACTTTCATCGGGAGTATTATATTCTTCTCTTTAAGCAATTTCCGGCTCAAATTGATAAAGAACAGCCACACTTCAACAGCAAAATTTGGCTGATTCAAACCCAGCTATCCAACATGTACCACTATCTGACGTCATCACAGCCCTGGCATCCCAAGCCATCAAATATGCGATATTCCACAGGGAGTCCAGTTATATTATTTTGCAACTTTGATGGACAATATCAACCCATAAAATGCATTTCATGGAATTTTAAGCTATGATCTGTCTGGTACCTCAGAGCCCCTTTAAAGTTTTTGTTGAAAACGTGAAAATGCACAAATTTTTGCTGTTTGATTGGCTCACTAGTAAAAAAATTAGTTGGGTGTCCATGGTATGGGTAGTTGAGAGGTTTTTTGCTTTGACACCAGATATTGGGTCATCTAATAGCATGTTTTTTGATGCATGTCTATTGTTGTTCTCAGTGTGTTCTATAAGTTGAGGTCAATATTTTAAGACAAATTTTAGGGCTGGCAATTTGCCTTAAACACAGGCATTTATGGTAGTGTGTTTAAGAATGAATAACTAGACAAAGGAAATCTAAAAATATCAGCCAGTCAAATGACAATATCAGACTAGAATTGGTGCCTCTCTGGCCAAATGCCTTTTATGCAAATTAGTTTTAGCTTGGTCATACCTATTTTCTGGATCAACATTACTGGTCAAAATAACAAGTGAATCAAAGAATTGACAATCAAACTTCCAATTCTGGCGGGACATTGTCCAATGATCAGCATATACTTTTAGCCCTGTACTTGCCCCTATTTTTCCTGCAGCTGCCCGTCGAACCATAGGAGTGTCATCATTGCATAGATTTCTAAACATTCTAAAACCAAAGGCAAACAAAGGTATTAATTGTTATCTTACTACATATCTCTCTCATACTAATGTTTGACTTACCCTCTAAGTTCTGCCTTTAAGTTAGAATTTACACGAGAATAACAAACTGAGAACAGACCACATGCAGATGTCCTGAGAGTGAACCAGTCCCCTGGAAAGACAAACAAAATGATCAGACTAAATGCTTATAAATCCTTTGAATGAGGCCTAAGTCTTAAACAAACTCAACAAAGGTTTAAGATAAAGCTCTAAACCTTGTCAACCCAAACCAGTGATTCCTCAATTCAGATATTAGAGCAATTATAATCTTGAAAATGACTAATGGTACCAATGTGCTGTACCATGGTCATTACATTAAGGTATCTGTGCATTTTCATTGAATCATTGACTTGCATTCTCATGCTATGACCATATCATGCAGCATATATTTTTACGGTTATGAAATCTATACTATAGAGTATACCTTGAGCTAATCTTTTGACTAATGGAAAATAATGGTTCTCCAAATCCTGTGTTGACAAATCCCCAGCTATTACTCTCAGGGAGTCTACAGCCTGCATTCACAATATATAATACATAATTCAATAGTTATCTCTGTACTGATACAGAAACAATACCATTTACATCAATACTAAACTTACATACAGTGTTCTACATCTTTTGGGCAACATAGATATCATATCCAACCCTATTGTAAGGGCAATCAAGGTATGACTTTACCTTATCTCTGACTACTGTCTCCTCTACAGTTGCAAGATTTTCCAGCGGTGGCTGAAAACAAGATAAATATAAATTAGACAATTAAAATAAATTTTTTTCAATAAAGCTATTCGTATAAACAAGAGTTGGCAATGTGAAAGATGACAATGTCAGACATTTTAGTCCACCAGATTCTTGGAAGGAATTCCTGACAGAAGGCCAATTTCAGAAGTATAATGTCTCTCAGAATGATCAGTTCCCCTTCTTGATGACCAGCCAAATTATCTCTGTGGCACCTCATTTCTGGTCAGTCAAAACTTTTATTTATACATTAAGCAATACTTGAGCGATATTGAAATCATTACTGCAAATGCCCAGCTTATCAATTACCCATAATACCCTTCTATCCTTGCTTTGATGTTTTAACCTTATCAACCTGTCGAGGTTTTTTCATTTTAGTGTATTTGATGTTTATTTAACCTTTTGACTCCTATGACACCTGAAACTGCCCATAAAAAACACACACCTTATTTTTAAAATGTGCATGATTCACAGCTTCATGGATTTTAGTGTACGGCATGGAAGGCTTCAAAGTTTTAAGACCTTCAATGAAATCAAAACACTGCTTCCAAATCTTTTTCACCATAATTCTACTGACTTTAAAATGTTCGGCAACTTCACTCAGCGAGCCTGGGAAATGTCCAGTTAATATATCGCCACCTTAATTGATCATATGGTCCAAATTGCAGTACGTACATCAAGACCAAGAGATTTTCAGCGATGCCATGTTCGCCCTTTCTTCGATACAATCATACTAGTATTCGTTTTGTTTTTTTTAGCGTGCTGTCAGTCAGATGTTATTCGCGTAGTACACTTTAACGCCATCACGTGGTGTATAAAATTCGATAATGTGGTACCAAAAAAAAAAAAAAAAGCCGGTCAAATGAAAAAAAACGAAGGTTGTCACAGTCTGAGAAGAGCAGGAAAATTTTCAGTTTTTGAAATACCTCCATATCAATCTGGCTCTTAAAATGTTTAGTTTTCAAAACACCTTCATACCAATCTGCTGTTGCTTTGTAAAAAATTTTTCTTCTGGAATATCAAGCAACTAGTGAACTTTGTACCTGATTTGCATAAAACACTGACAATGTTTTTTCAATGGCTTGAAAAAGGTTTAGGTCCAGGAAAAAACGATAAAGGATCTCAAAAATGCCCAGGAGTCAAAGGGCTAAAGAGTAAAAGAGGGTTAAATAGTGTGTTTTATTGAAGCTACTTTTAGCATACCAGCAAACAATGTGCATGTTCTGGCCCACCAACTAATGGAATGAAGCTTCCAAGCTGAAAATAACAAAAAGGGTAAAAACACTTCTGTTATTAGTTTAATATCATATTCATGTATATCAAACACTGGGAGATAAAAAACATGGCATCTACTGTACTTTATTTGTATTGATCATCATTTAATGATGTAACATTGACAAGATCTAATTGGACAAAACAAATAATGAAACCATATGAAAGCATGTAATACATGTTGTGCACAAGATAAGGTTTATATTTAAAAGATGCTGTCATCATAGGCTGTGTTGCTATACCTGTTCGGCCAATGCTAACAAAACTTCATCTTCATCATATATTGTGTCTACAGATAAGATGAGATAACAAAATTATGAATCAGAAGAATCAGACTAAATAAAACAATAAAATGACTCTTGTTTGCCAGACCTGATTAAACTTCCTGTGAAAAATAGAATAAAATAGAATGTAACTTTTAACCAATTTAAACATTTGATTTTACGACTCTAAATCTTCAGTTTCTTTCGTTTACTAAACAACAACTCTTTCAATAGCTTGATGTCAATGTCAACATAATTTTACACTGCCAATCAAAATAAATGTTGTTATTGTCATCAAAATTGTGTTTACTGAAGTTTTTCATATTCAGCGAACTCAAAAATTCCAAGGGCTTGTCATGAAATTGGTTTTTCACTGCCGCCAGTCAAGAACATAATAGGTAGCAAGAAACAAAGTTTCAGTGTGCAGCTTGCAACTAACAAGTTTGCAGAATATGAAATACTGCAGTAAGCTTATGTACTCTATGTTGAGTTTTTAAACTATCTCTACCTTTTAATCAATTGGTCAAAAATAAAATAGCCAAGAAAAATCAGTTAGATCTCCTACAATAACTGACGCTAAAAAGCCCCATGGGAAAGTTTTCAATAAAGTATGTATGTAAGTAACAAGAAAATAAGGCCAAGAATTATTATTAATTTTCTAGAAATAAAGAGAAGGAATGGAAAGTCGGAGAAAGGTTTGACAAATCACAAATTACAATACTTAAAGTCCATTTTTATTGATATTACTTTAGTTAATTATTGTACTTAGCTAGACGTCAATGACAAATACCAAAAGGTGTATAAAGAATTCCTCTGCAAAATGCTTCGAATAAATCAAACAAAATGGGCATGGCATGAAATTAGCCACTACTAGTATGAGATTGATAGCATATTGGATTGAATTTTTAGGAATTTTTGAAATGAAAGTCAAGTTAATAGCTGTAAAACATTCACCATCTCAAATGAAATATTTGCAAGGATGGAGCCTTCCTGAAACTTTACCGTTTGTTCCTATTACGTCTATATGGAATTAAAATCTAGCCCCAACAACTTACCTAAGAACTAAGAATTAAACTAGAGCGATAAATAATTAGTTCACCTGTTAGAAATGGGATTAATTCGCTTCTCGTTCTCTCCAGACCTAAAGCCAAAGCTATGGTAGACAGTTTTTTGATTGAATTAAGCCTCAACTATGAACGAAAAAAGGCGAGAAAAAACATTAAGGCGCGAATGGCGATGCTGAATTCACTCAAAATACATAGTTTAGTAATTTAACTTTGATGTTACGTACTTGTACATCTTCATTTCGTAGTTCATCAATAAGAACTGCAATAGGATAGAGCGAGTCATCTCCATCACTGGACGCCATGTTGAAATCCTTCTTCCTTACTGACACTCGTTCGCTTTGCTCGGCGGCTGGGGGCCTCGTTAGCAACTGAAGGGCTCTACATCCGGGGGGTGTAACGTTACCACAGGAAACCTGATCGAGCTAGAGCAAGGAAATTGTAAATACATTAAAATATTTAAAATGCATTAAAAAAATAATGGTCTGATGAATAGAAAAACAGCTTACAAACATTTTAAAAATAAAGAGAAAGGTAAAAAAAAAGTTTACTTTTTCTAAATTGTGGGGAAAATCGTATGTATTTTTTTCTATTTGTTAATTTAATCAATATTTATTATATACAAATTTATTAATAAATTCAAATCCAGCGCTGCAAGTCTAAAAAAATTAATTTAGCTAATAAGATATTTTTTCGTCTTTTTTTAAAAAAATTGAAAAAATAAGATTACATTTTATTTATATCAAAAGTTGACAACTGGTGCACCCCCCTCGAAAGTATTCGTTATAGAACGCGCCTCAGCCCAGGCTTCTCACGGTAGTATAAACATGGTGGATTGTTTTGTACACAAATATTGAAGCTGTTACAAAAAATTTATTTTTACGATTTGTAAAGTGTTTTGAAACGTGAAATATACCAAAATGAACCGAGGGCACCACATTTATCTCGAGAAGACAGGCCAAGCACCATCACCAAGTAAAGACTTTCACCAACTGATCGTGCAAGATCATGAAGTCATTTGGAGAACATGGAAGATATCTCTACGAAAAGACCTCAAAGCAATCCCTCCATCGCAGAAAAAGATCTCCTGGGAAGATTTCGATTATGATGATATCGCTCAGTTGGACATAGCAAGGGTGTTTGGTGAAGATACACTTCGTTTGGTTCATGGCTTGGTATGTGGAGACTGGCTTGTTCGTTTACCAGAGAGCGTTGTTGTCCATATAGCAAGCTATCTTGACCTTGTTGACATAGCGAGATTGGGATCGCTTTGCAAGTTTTTGAGGAAAGTCTGCTCTAGTAACGAGCTATGGGAAAAAATCTATCGCAAACACTGTGACACCGTTACGAAAGAGATCCAAGAACTAGCACATGAGGTTGGTTGGAAGAAAACCTTTTTCACGAATAGATTACAACTACAAGTTCAAGTGAGAAGAAGGAAGGAAAAGAACAGTGCAGACTTGAAGCTGAGAGCTGCACAACTTGCTCATCGAGAAGAACCAGTCAAACCAGCTGGAACGGCATTCTTGACTCAAACAAATGATTGATTTATTACTGTCATCGCTCGTGTCTTCATTTGTAGAAGTGGTATTTTAGTGTGTTCAGAAACCTTTCGAAAAGCTAAAACTGTGCGAGTTCTGTGCTTATAAAGCAACATACTGAATATATAACAGCTGATCTTTTCTAGTCAGTGGTCTGCTTTTCTTAAATGATTTAATATAAATGAAAACGATAACAAGGTTTTTTCTCAAAGTCTTGATGCTATTTGATGCATCTAGAATTATATTTGATTTAATATATAGTCTCCTCCAGCAGCTATTAGTGTCGTCATACTACTTAGGGGAGGGAGCATTGCATGAAGATACTAATTGCGGCTGTGCTAATTACACTTTGTTTCATGGCTTAATAAAAACCACTCTAACCTGTGAATCAAAGTGTATAACATAACATAACATAACATAACATAACAAATAACAATAACAGGATGTAATTAAAGTTATTAGTGTTAACTTTAGATGCTAGTCAATCAAATACAAGAGACAAAAAGGTGAAACTATAGCAGTGTGATAAATGGTTTATTGTACGACATAAAAGAAAAAAGAAAGAGTGCACACAAAAATTTTTTTTTGTAAACAAGCAAACTTGAAAGTCACAAACTCGTACCACTGATGTGAGCCACACAAAGGAAAAGGAGAAAGCTTCCTTGCACTGATCAATGATGTGCATTAGCAAAAAATCCATTCAAAACCAGTTCACAGACCGCATATTATCATTCTGAAAGATGGTGGTAATGCATGGGAAATTGAGTGTGTTGTATAATAAGCATATTAGTCCTAAATATGCTAAAGTGTATTTGAATACTTAATTACAGTTGGTTTCAAATTACTTTACACTTTTGGGTTTCGAACTATGTTTAAAATTGCCAATTGGCAACCAATTTTGGAACTTTTAAACCATAGTTTGTTATGAACTTCTGAACTTTTCACCAAAGTTTGGAACTTGGTTGGCCTATTTTGTAGCAAGCCAACACCATTTCCAACCAGTAGGTTCTGGATTTCTTTGTCATGTATGATTGGCCTTGTTTGCTTCCCGGGGGGGGGGGGGGG
>NW_022261239.1:117721-136791 GCF_009602425.1 Actinia tenebrosa | reverse complement strand
TCTTTTGTCATAAACAGGGTCTACAAATTTGCGTTTTTTTTGTCATAAACAGGGCACCACTTTCAGAATCCCAGCGGAACACCCCTACCCAAATTCTGGCGGAGTACCCCCCCCAATGTTTGCTTACGTTACTTGAAATATTGTGATTCCTATTTCCACCATGACTTGGTTCTACTTTCCCAGTCTTCACAAAACTCAAAAGTTTGTAACAAACTTTGTTTCAAAGTTCTGAAGATTGTTGCCAGCTGCGCAATTTCCGAACATAGTTTGTAATCCGATGTTGAAAAGTGATATGAAACTAACTGCAATAAAAATAAAACTAGCAGATTTGAGATTTGAAAATAAGAAAAAAAAGTTTGTTTTACTTTTTGTATTTATGTAGAAGGCTTATTTGGCTGATTGCAGTAGGTATAATATCTGTCAATCTAAGATAATGAGAACCAACTACCTGGGTACAGATTTATAATGTTGTTGGATGAAAAAGAAACACACACCGCATCTCTGGTCTCTGGTTTACTTTATTCTCTAATGAAGTGCATGTATGCACGTGTGTATGTATAACTCAAAAGGCACCCTGTAATTAGTTACATGATTGGCATGTGACAACGACACTACGAGATTTAATTTTCAGAATCACATAGGATAGAAGTAGAACATTGAAGGCAATGATTATTATATACCTCCCCCCTCCAAATTAAACAAAAAACATCCTATTTATATTTAGCATGAATGTCAGGGAAGTGCCAGGGACACTGGTTATGCAATAGTCAATATTTAGACTTACTAGATCTAGAGCATTTTATTATTACCTCACAAATAATTCCTCCAAGCCATATTCCCGTATTTTTAGTCAATTGGTGATCCATTATCTTGCAATATTGGGCAGCAATCTATTGCACTACAAATAAACTATTGTTATGGCACTATAGTGGTCTTTTTATTAAAAACATTATTTTTGTTCGCAGTAATATAACACCAACGGGACTCATCCTTGCCCTTTATTTATGGCAGATATTTAAGTAAGACTTAAATATTCTGGCATTATGGAATTGGATGAATCCAATAAGACTAGAATATATTGTTGGTTAAGTATAATTTTTTTTCCTTTGACCTTCCCCTGTATCCTTAACCACAGACCCATATATTCCTCATTTATTAGGGATTGGTAATTCTTTTAGCTGACTAGCCTAAGTGTGTCGTCCTTTATGGCATAGATGAGGTATATCCAGAGGTTAAATAGGAGTTTGTGGGCGTGTGTCTTTGGGGGGTGGTTTATTATATTGTGATTAAGACTGGAGCAAACCAATACAAAGAGTTGACAATAGCAAGATAAGGAGTTCTTACTGCATCAAAGATAATGTTTCACTGCATGTTTTGGAAATTGTTTTTTTTTTTTAAACACCACAGGGAGCCCAATTCAATGTAAAATATCATGTTTACTAAAAAAATATATATATGTGACAAAGGATAAAAATTTAATTATGAAAAAACACGCTTGAAAAAAATAACAGTTCTTTTTAATAACTTCAAATATTTTGATAAACGATTTTTGTTTCAATCCTTAAATTAATGAGACAAATTATAGTAATGGATAATTAGTTATAATTAATCAGGAAGTAGGGGAGTTTGGTCGAGAAGCAGGTTTTTAAGGGGGTGTTATAGTCGTGGTGCTAAAGTGCGCAGTCGTATAAGCACCGTGCTGATTGGTTGTTGTTTCACAGGAAGCAGAGGCAGCAGTGGTCGTGTGTTGCCTTGTAAATAACCATTACTCTTATTCTCGTTTACACAAAAAACCTACATCACGACACAAAACGTCGTCCATTAAACACTACTTCCCTTCTTCCTTGGTAACTCTGTCCGTTCAAACAAATTGCGACCCCTTTTACGACAGGGTCGCGATGCTTTGATGGCCGAGAGCTCTGTGGAAGGGGAACAAGGGGGGACAGTTTTTCGTTCAAAAAGGTTTGTATTGTTGTCTCTCTAGTTCAATATGTCCTCCAAAAACCTTTTAGCTAACTAAGTATGTTATCAATGAAAGATTTCGTTTTCTTTCTTCTCAATATTCGTCCTTCAATTGCCGCCTTAATGACTGCAAGCGAAAGTCTTCAGCTCACAGAGGAGATAACATTTTTCGTCGCGTCACAGCTCGCCATGTTTGCTCTACTTTACTTATACAATCTATACTTTCCTCGACTTATTTTCTCATAATACAGGCTTTCTATACATATTGAGGAACTATTCTTATTCAAGGTTCATATATTCTCGTTTTTTAACATTTTTGTGTATAAAAAACCGACTCAAGTCAAAACATGGCTGGGCAACTTGACTAGACATGGGATCTGCTTTATTTGATCCAACGTGGTTTTCTTAAAGACGAATTTCTTTATAACAAGGCTATCAATTTTCTCCCAATTAACAGAGAAAAACTTTTAGATGTTGTTTTATGAAGTTCAACTTTGTATCTTTATCTAATAAGCAAAAAATCTTTGATTTTTTAGCATTCTTGTGTGCTTCATATACACTACGCCATTTTACAACTTTAAACATTTCTATTGGAAAATAAAGTTTTGTGCCCACCAGACATGTTCATACTCTCAACACCTTAATCTTTTTTATTTATTTCACTATTACTTACAGAACTAAATAAAGAAAACAATATAATCTAACATTTATAATCATAAGAAACTATTTTGCATTTAATGGAAAAATTGTCATTTTTAATGACACATGCCTGAATAATTTTTTGAACACGTAAAAGGCTCTTGAAAAAGTTTATTGTAATAGTGGAGTAAAGAAAAAGCTCAAACACCACTCTTGTTTTGTGGGTTTGAAGGTTGACTACTGTAAGATGATCTTTGGAGCAATAGATATTGAAATGTAGAGTTACACATGAAAAAAGAGATACTGAAAATTGAATCATCAGATATATTTTTAGAAGTTCATAAGAAAAATAGGCTACAATTGAATTGTTTAAATTATGTTTCTAAATATGATGTAAAGAATTAGAATTAGTGTGTATGAAACAGCAGACGATCTTTCACAAGATGAAGATCCAAATTCTTATTTACCAGTGATTAAAGTACCTAGATATTTTTGAGAGAATGTAAGACCTTAGTATGATCTTACACAACACATCATATACTGTTAGCTTTTAATCATAGGTTAGCATCCAAAGCTGACAAAATCAATGCTTATTTTGTAGTTGTTATACCCTATTTAGGTAAACATGATACATGGTAATAGTCCTAAGAAACTCATCTTAAATGGTAGCTCATTTTCTTCCAAGCACTGTTTTTTCATAATTGTAATGTTTTTTGGGGGGGATTTGAAACTATGATTATAAGTTATATAATGTATATATATTCTCATATACATTTATATCCTATTGGTTTGATAAACCCACATAATGATGTGCCCTTGCAAGTCTCATATGAGACTTGGTAGCTCATTGGTTAGAGCATGGCACCAGAATTGCCAGGGCACAGGTTCAAATCCTGTTGAAGACTCTGAGTCTTATAATAAGCATCTGCATGAGTTGCTTGATATACTGCACAGATCAGTTCAATTAGATACATTATGAAATAACTAAGATATAACGAGATTGGTCAATTACCGTTTTATATAACTCAACATAGATCGTGAGGAAATGACGTCAGCAACGCAAGCAATATTTTATTATTTCTTTTGAGTTAATCGTTAGTTATATCTTAGTTATTTTATAAAAGAGATAGAAAACTCCCCTTGCTCATGCTATGTTGTGTTATACAAGCACTTGGGAAATTGCGTGCTTCTCCTAGCACTTCTCTCAGACTCGCGCAATTTCCCGCGTGCTTGTATAACTCAACATAGCACACAAGCTCGTTTTCTATCTTTTCACTATTGAATTTGATAATTTTTTGTTTCTGTTTTCAGCAAACTTCCAGCAAAGAGAAAGTCACAGACTAATTTAAGTGGTGAATACAAAGTGGAGGAAAAGAAGTAAGACATCATATGTACCAGGACTTTTGAAGTTCATTAAATCATGTAATGCATAGGGTTGTAGTGCTGAATTCATGATTGAAAATGACAGTTTTTTAATCTCTGCCCAAAATTATATAACAAGCCTTTAATGCACTTTTTATTATTTTCTTTTTTGTTTAGATCCAAAAAATCCTCTCCCAGCACTGCTGGTTCACAAAGCATCACATCATCATCTTCGCACTACAAGTAAGTGTATTATACTCTGGATTAAAGCATTATGATTATGCATAATGATTAATGTATGTATTCTGCTGGTGCGGAAGGATTTCTGAGTTGAGCTTTAATGTTTCATGTGTATTATTTATGTTAGTTTGAGGCCAAGAGTTTGTTTATCATCAAGCACTACTTCAGTTACAACCACCCAGAGGTAGGTTGAATAGTTCACCTAGGTTTTATACCCATTTTCAAAATTACCTGGCATAGATGGCTTCAGATGTTTGGAGTTTTGGCTGTGGTCAATCAAAGTTAGCACAGTCTGAGTCAAAAGAAATTCTTGCTCAACCAACTATATCAGAGAAAACCATTCCCACTCTGAAATGACAAAGTATTTTAATTCCAATGGTAAATGTACATTAATTGGAATATTAAAAAGTTTATGAAAATGTGTTTGAAAAATGAGTTTGTTTTCATACCTGCATGATCTTCAAGGTTGTCTATTTTATTCCCAATCAGGAAGAACTATTGACACTTAATTCTTCTAAATTATCAGTAATTGAGCGTAACCATATTATCTAGCAACTTTGAAATGGCTGTTGAGTTGAGGGAATTTCTTTAAATTCGGCCATTCAGGTAACCCTCATAGGTTCAGTAAGTTTGAAAATGGGTGAAAAAGAAATATGGTAAAGGGATCATTATAGGCACAAGACTGCAATTCTATAACCCTTGCATCACACCACAGGGAATGATAAGTATTCTTCATTTTCATGATATATCATTGTGGCCATTTTATTATTGTGGTAATTAACAATAGTAGGTTTTTCAATAGCTTTCTTTCTTAATGCCTCCAACATGGCGGCCTTGTTTTTGTCTCTTGAAGTCCTTAATTATTAGAGCTTTAATATTGGCTTTAACCATAGATTTTGCTTTTAAAGTTCTTCTAGAATCCAAAGCACAAAGACATTAGCTGCAAAGAAATCATCTTCTAGCCCTTCGCTAGGTGCAAGAGGAACAGAGAAAGGCACTGAAAAGTCAGCAAGACAGTTGAAAAAGACACAACGGGAAGCGCCAAAACTAACTAGTTATTCATCTTCACCAGTGGCAGCAGCATCCGCATTGCCATTTTATAACTTAACGTCAACATCATCAGATACAACAGTTACTTTCAAATCCAAAGTTCCCAAGACAGATTCCTCTCATAAGTCTGCATCTGATTCAAGACTTTCAAGCAAGCTTAATTTCCTGAGAGCTTCACTCACTTCAGGAGCTCACCGAGGCAAAGATCTGGGTAATCACTCTACTTCCGAGGGCTCTAGGGGCTCTCAATCATCTGCACAAAGTCATAGAGGTGACCCGCCTAAGCCAGAAGGCTCAAGGCGGTCACAAAGAACTACCGAAGCTACGGGTTCCTGTGCTAGCAACAGGTAATACAGCTCTAGCCATGTAATAGACCTTTTGTCAGATGCATCATGGTCTAGCTTCGGTACAAATGCCTTCTGTTCATCATCCCATATTACATGGCGTTACTTGTACCAAAGCTAGACCACAGTGCATCCTGTTTATTGAACTTAGAAAATGTCTATGACAATGATAAACAATGGTGATGAGGATGATGACAGTGATGGTATTGATGATGATTAAGGTGATGTTGGTGGACAATGACATTGTTGGTGCAGGTAATGGTGCATGACAACAATAATGAATCTATACTATAGAATAGTTGAATATTACTGTATAAAATGTTCCTAATTTGATATTAACAATATTCTATATCAAAATAGTCGGCGTGGCTCACAGACGAAGAAGAGGACCTGGACCCGCCGACAGCAGCCTAGCATGTCAACAGAAGAGTAAGTGAATCTCTTGATTTCAATTATCATTTCATTAATTTAATTGATCCTGCTGGTGTTATACATTATTGTTTACTCTTTTGTTAAAATGACCTTGCAATTTGTTGTACTTTATCAGGGCTCGAAATAACGGCGGGTCAAGGGACAATGTCCCTTCAAATTTGCTACTGTCTGGCCAAATCTGATTTTGAAAGGACAAATTGACCTTCCAAATTTTTGAGGGGGAAAATGTCTAACTTTCCTTTTTGTGGTTAGAATGATTCCATGAAGGTTTTAGATTGATGGGCGGTCTGTCTGCAAAAATATCTTTCAGACTTTTAATTACGATATAATTCTATTAGGTTCACATTAATTATCACCTCATTCAAAATGAGGTTCCCGTAATAACGTGTCAGTTTTAATCTGACGGAGACAATAAAATCATGTTTTTATAGCTGGATATGTGGATCCCATCTGCAATTACACTTCAAAACATGACCACGGAAAACCATCTTGGCGTGAAACTTGTGCTATTTTTTTTAATTTGAATTTTTTGATTATAAATACTTTTGTAAGACGAAGTTCTGTCCGACGCAAATTACCCATTACCCATGTGTAACATGAATATCAAAATGACGAAATAATACATAACCAATTTACTTCTCAGAGCTTTACTTGATTTTACATTGTAAACTGACAATTGAATAAAACGTTTTGGTAATATGGAAATAAGGTTATTCAATTCTGCCCTGCCCCAGTTAAGACAAACTGACTATATGAACTGTCCTAAACACTCCATTAAATGGGGTATTTGATTTTTAATCACTACTATATTACTAAATTTACAAACATGGTAGCCTATTATATACGAAAATCCTAATCAGAAAAAAATCAGATTTCACTGAATATTTGAATGAATTCTTCTATTCGTCTATGATTTCGATTAATTGATGCTGAAAATGATGAAATAAAGTACATGAAATATTCGATTGAAAAAATCAAATGCTATTTTGAAATCTTTAAGTCTAGAGTTCATGCGACTAGTGTTCTTTGACAAAACTTTGAGTAAACTTAGTTTCACTAATATGGTAGCATATGAACATACTCGTCAATGTTTTTAATTCATGTTTATGCATCTTCATGGATATGTGTTATTTCAATAAAATCAATGTCTGATAGATTGTTCTCTCTTATGTCTATGTGTACACTACTATTAGCATACTTAAGCAATTCAATTACGCATCGTCGAGTGAGAGCTGTGAATCTGTTGTAAGCAACGCATAGCAATTTTATATATCCATGTTCTTTGAAATTAGAAGCCATGTAAAATTCCTCAGAAATATCTGGGCAGTCTAGAAGAATATTAATTGTCTGTCCGGTCATTGGCATTAAAATGAGGTCTTACATTGAAACAAAGCTAGAACAAAATGGCTGACGGACCAGTTCAAGTTCATTGTCAATAATTGATGTCAAGAAATGCCAATTATGCTGCAGAAAAGGCAGCAAATACATGCACATTAGGAACAAAAATGCATGATGGGATGAACTAAGTCTAAAGGTAAAAGACACTCAGTTAAACTCTAAAAACAATGGTGAATTTTAGGGTTAAAATTAATAAGCCGATTGTAAGTTACTGTTCAAAGCGGCATAGAGATGTGATATGAAATTGATGTCCGTCACGAAAGTGAGCAGGCAGTGCCATGCTGACTTGTTTGCTGATCTCTCCACGGGAAAAACTATTGATTCAAAGAAAATTACTATTGTTTTAATTATTAACAATTTTTGACCTTTCAAAAACCAGTGATGACCGGCCAAAAATGTATTTGAAAGGTCATCTTGACTTGCACGTGTCTGGCCGTTATTTCAAGCCCTGCTTTAAATAAATAACAGAAATGAAACTATTTTATACTAAGGCTTTGAATCACATGACAACAGCCATGACAGGAGCCAAGAGCAACTGAATCTGGTCTGACTAATCTGGTTTTATAGTTTTATACATGAAAATGAATTCTGTTTCCCAGGGGAAAAATACTCTACCTGTATTGCTATGACTCCTGACATGTATAAATGCCATCACAGGATGGACCAAAGGCTGTGTTCTAACATTTTGTCTGTATCTATATTTTTTCTCAGTGGGTTGTCAGAACAAGGAGCATCAGCAGGTAAACTTTAAACAGAAACATTTCAACCAGCCATGCTGTTGGATAAGTGCCCAAGTGGTCCAGGGTTTTGTGTTGAGATTGTTGTACATGGAAAGGAAATTCATCAGCTTCTGTTGAAAATATTGCTAATCTAAGAATATAATTGACAGTGGCATCTTTTCATTTTAGGTCAACCACGCCTTAATGAAGCAGGCCAGTCATCCAGTAGTAAGTATACCTATAACCATGCATTGATCATAAAAACTTATGGGCTTTTCCAATAATCATTATGTTTGATGCTCTTTATTAAATGAAGTAATTTCTATCTTATTTTTTCATTTTACTTTGATCTATAGAATAATATAATAAATTTTAAAATAAGTTATACTTGAATTTCAAAATTATAATTAAATTATATTCATCATAGGTGTAGCAGAAAGAAATGATGGAAGTGCCAATTCTCATTCAGATGATAATGAATTGAAAGATAGTGACATGTCCAGACTACAAAGTAAAAATCTTATTTTACAATATTACATTAGTGATAGTTGTTGATCCTGTTTACTTTAGAGTATAGATGCAGAGGAAGCTGCGTAAAACATGGCAACCTTATCAGGTCAAGGAGGTTGATGTCAGATTACTAACATAGTATTGTTGTGCAGGTCTGTTAGAGGCACGTGGAGTACCACCACACCTGTTTGGTTCTCTTGGACCAAGGATGCATCAACTGCTACACAGAGCCAGCAGTAACAGTTCTAGTAAGAATGATATACAATACAGCCCAGATGTATGTCACGTGATATGCCGTGATATGCGTTGGCGCCAGTTCAATAATCAAACTGTAAACGTTTGGAATTTATTTTTAAGACGAGTGTTTGAATAGAAACTCGAAAAAAAGTATTCATATAGAAATTTGAGGCAACCTGATTCTACTAATTAATTATTTTTTAGTTTTGATGATCTGAATCCTAGAATCGAAAAATACTCATTCATCTTTACCCGGACTACCTGCCTGGACTAAGTTGCAATTCTCACATGCACAGAACTTCAGACAGCTACGTCCGACGACCAAATAAAAGAGTAATTCTTGGATGCTAAGATACGTATATGACTTATGAGAACTATCCGATAAACAATAAAGCAGTTGTTCTTCGGTCTCAATTATCTAAATAAAGACAAATTTCTTAAATAAAATGGACAGGATAATTAAAATGCAGACTATTTCGGTTGCATTCCAGCGTGCACGCGAAATACTTTACCTGATGCGTAGATGCATGAAAGAATACAGAACTTTTTAAATTTACGCGTTTCTTTAATATTTCTTTGTTTGATCAAACATTAGAGGTTTTCGTTTTCAAAGAAAAAATTTGAAAAATCGTTTGAGTTTCTCTTATCCAGTTGAACAATACAAATTGTATGTCTCTGATTTGAAATCGTTTGGATTATAAATCCAGTTGAACAGAATACACGCATACGCGTGGAATATAAATGATATTTATACGGAATTTCTATGGTCTTTGTTATGAAACAAAGACTACCATAACAAAAGAATATTACACTGTACAGGCCCGCAAATGATCCCAGGACCGCAAATGATCCTGGGACCGCAAATGATCCCCGAATAGGACCGCAAATGATCCCAGACCGCAAATGATCCTGATACTGGATCGCAAATGATCGCATAATAATATGCGGAATGGTTTGGAGTGGGGGAATCCTCAACATGGATAATTATTGTGACAAACATGTACAGTTCTTTTGTTCATTTAAAAAACGGGAAGATAATAATAATGAAATATGGGTTGTATGCAAGCTGTATCACAACTTTCCAGATGTATATATGTGAATATATTTCGAAGCAATAAATTATTATGTATCTGTATACATTTAACATGTTTAAAATCTCTTCAATTCTATGATAAAAAATCGCATTGCTTGGGCTTCCTTTGTTGACATGCTTGCAGTGCTACGAACTGTCAGTGTCAACATGGTTCGAATACTTGCGACTGTTTTGCTCTTAGTTTTAATAATTTCAAGAGGATTTGCTGGGGATGATGACAATAAAAAAACGGAAAAAGACTTTAAAAAGGATAGAGAAAAGAAAAAGTAATAATCAGAATTAAAAATGAAGATCATATTATTCTAAATACTATTTGAGTCTAAGTTGAAAATACATAGGTAAAAGTATTTATAGGATTCCCCCAATCCAAACCATTCCGCATATTATTGCGCGATCATTTGCAATCCAGTATCGGGATCATTTGCGGTCCGGGATTATTTGCGGTCCTATTCGGGGATCATTTGCAGTCCCGGGATCATTTGCGGTCCTGGGATCATTTGCGGGCCTGTACAACACTCAAACGCGTGTAGTGCGTCCATGTCTCAAAGCCCGGACTACACTAGTATGAGTGTACTCCGTTAACGGAGTACACTCGTGTTACACACGTGGACACCGTGACATACATCTGGGCTGTACTGTATCTTATCTGTTATAATTATTGCTGTAGGTAATCATCATCATGACAAAGCAGGTCTTGGTGGATATCAATTTCTTAGCAGTAAATCATATTCTTTTGCTTTTTAAAAAACTCCCAAAACTAGATTAAAGACAAATGTACTAAATATTTATACTAACCTATGAAAATCAGGAAATTTTGAGAGAAGCTTGATATGTGAGAGAAGTGGCTAACTCATATCTAGAAATAAGTATGAAAACTCCTAATTTGCATATTTATGTGAATATTCCAGAACATGTTTGTAAGTTGCAAGTTTCAAACTTCTAAGTTTTTAACTAATAAGTTTTTGGTGTTTTTGAATCATTTCGATATATTCCCCCCTTATCCTAACTACTGCTGCAGATAGTAAAGCACAGCAACTACTTCAAGGAATCCAATCATCAGATGAAGGACAGCAGTTGCAAGCAGTGATAGAGATGTGTCAGGTACATAAAGTGAATAGAATAACACTTATCTTGAACAATTTAACTGCGACTTATATAGTTATATATGTTTTGTTTGTTGGCCTTAGTTACTTGTGATGGGTAATGAGGAGAGTCTTGCTGGGTTTCCCGTCAAGCAAGCTGTGCCAGCACTGGTAAGTAATTATTCTCTCCAGTCTTCTCACTCATTGTGATATATCTGCCTCTGGTTCTAAACATCCTACTTTTTGGTAACTTTTAGATTAATTTACTCAACAAGGAACAAAAATTTGAATTGGTAAGTAGATCATGGTTATCAACTTTTATGACTGTTAGTATATTGTTTTGATAAAATTATGATAAGTTGTAGCAGGTTATTAATTCTTAGTTCAAAATTTAATATTTCAGGTAAATCATGCCTGTCGTGCACTGACTTATCTTATGGAGAGTCTACCAAGGTCTACAATGGTTGTTGTAGAAGCAATACCAGCTTTCTTGGAAAAGGTGAGCTAGTAACAACCCAAAAAGATAATCATGTCATGGACTTTGGTAATTAAAGAAAAAAAATGAAAAAAATACGGCTAATCTGTAGGGACTGACTTTGGAGAGGCTACAGGTATTCAAGAAAGAATTATTTTGTTTTAGAGTGATTTAAAATGACTTCTGTCTTCTTTTTAGCTTCAATCAATAGAGTGTATGGATGTAGCAGAACAGTCTCTAACAGCACTGGATATGCTTTCTAAAAGACATGGAAAAGCTATTCTACAAGCTGTAAGTATCACATATCACATATCAAATTTATTCATATTTATGCATATCCATAAATCCCATTCATCCATCCATCCATCCCATTTTTCCATTCATTCATTCATCTGTCCATCCTTACCATCCCTCCACCCATTTTGCCATTCATTTATTCATCTGTCCATCCATCCATCAGGGCTTCTGACAGGATGCGGGAAAAAAATTGAAATTATGCAGGATTTTTTTCCGGATTATGCAGAGAAAAAGGCAAATTATGCAGAATAGGATGCGGGATGACGTTACATTCGAAAAAATTTCTGAATTTTTTTTACAGGATTATACAAGTTTTTTTTTTTAATTTTGCTTCTTTATTTAACTCCAGACTTTGTTTAACTGAAGTTTTATGCAATAATATTAACAGTTTTACCTTGATTTTGCTTCTTTATTTGACACTGGCCTTGTTTATCTCAGGTTTTTAATCCACACGTGTAATCGTCATGTTTTTCGCACTACACACAATTCTTCTGGATATGCTTCTCTCCAAAACATTGCTTTGAATGTTTTTTTTCTAAACCTTAAATTTATGATCCGTTTTTGAAGCTTAACAAAAAATCTCGACATTATTTACCACCTCACCTCACCTTGCACAACAATCGTTCGCATATTTGTAGTTAATAGATTATCTATTATGTACGCCTTATTATAGGAAATTAACTCGCTCCACAAAATCAAAAATCCTTAAATAGCATAATTTAAGTCGTGTTAATTTCTTCTCTTTTTTCCCATTTTTGACGGCTCCATAATAAATTTATCCATTTTGAGATATTTTAGAAGTCACTAGATCTCAAATGTTTACTAGAGAAATATTATTTTACGAGCGAAAATCTTGTCTGCGAATACATGCATTTAACCAGAACTATCATTTGCTATCTATGGCTGCTATTGTTTGACTCCTAGCCAATCAGAGAGTACCTTTTATTTAAGGCTAGTTACCAGGCTTTTTCACGATTTTAAACTAAGAACGCCTTGTTCCTTTTCATTACACGATGGCGTATGATTCGATATACAGTTTTAAACGCTGTTTATTGCTTGAAATTTGGTAAGTAAACTATAAACAATTCGTAATTTCATCAATATAAGAAAACATTATAATACATTTCTTCTTGATTATTTTCTTTAGGTTTTTGACGAATTATGCGGGATTTTGCCGGATTATGCAGAAATCGTTCGATTGTGTGGAAAAAAGCGAATTATGCGGGTCCGCACCCGTGCATCCTGTCAGAAGCCCTGATCCATACATTTTTCCATTCATTCATTTATTCATTCATCTGTCCATCCTTACCATCCACCCATCCACCCTTTTTTCCCATTTATTCATTCAACTGTCCATCCATTCATCCATTTTCCCATTAATTCAACTGTCTTTCTATTCCTACCATGGTATCCATCCATTCATTTATTCTCTTGTAATGCATTTAATAGAGTTTTTCTGTTACTCGCTAGGGTGGTATGTCAACCTGTCTTCTTTTTCTGGACTTTTTCTCAATAAGTGCACAGGTTTGTTTATACTACAGCGATATTTTAATACTTGACAGAATATATTAAAGAGTCTTAAGGAATAGAGTACACTATAAATATATCATGTATATCTTACAGAGGTCAGCTCTGGCGATTGCTTCCAACTGCTGTGCTAGTGTTGGTCCAGATGACTTTCATTATATTGCTAATGCTATTGAAATCCTAAGCACAAGACTACAGATACAGGTGAGACAGTGCAGGGTAAGAAAGGGTTTTACTATGGGCTACCAGTAAGTACACTGTTAAATCCTAATATTAGTCATGATGATATTAATTCAGAGTATGATTATTAATGATGTTGTTTGATTCTTCATCTTATGTTCAGGATAAGAAGAGTGTAGAAAGTTGCTGTCTTGCATTCTCTAGACTAGTGGATAGCTTCCAGAATGATAAGGTAAAACAATCTTGCATGAGTTGAATTTGCAACCCAATTCTGAGTTTGAGCTTATTGCTAATCACCTCTGCACAGCAGTTAAATGGGGGTCAAACTGTGAGCTTTAAGCAGTTTGAATTAGTTAGGGTTGATCTGAGAGCAGGAAGGAAAAACCCTGGCTCATAGACAGAAAAAGAACCAACTCAGCTAACATGGGGCGACCAGAAATCAAACCCTGGACTGCAGAGGTGATGCTGAGCTTCAACCACCACTCTATCCTGACTCCCCTATCAATGTCTCATGCTTTAACCCAGTACTACCTCCTCCTCAACCATTTGCCACACCATTATACCGTCCATGCTTTATTTTGTTAATTACCAACATAATTTTATTCTTCCTCAGAAACACTTAAAAGATCTTTCAGCTCATGGTTTACTGAACAACATACAACAGTTGGTGAGTATCTTTGTCTGGCTTTGAAAGCTTAGCATGAGCCCAAGACTGACCAATCACACCCTGTGTGTTTGACAAATCAATTGATGAAAGTTAAATTATGGCTTTCCATTTCTTAATAATTATATGTATATTAGAGCGCTAATTTAATTGATGAACAATGCAGTAATCATGTCATTTTTTCATGATACAGTTGATAGTATTCCCACCCATTATAAGTACTGGTACGTTCGTAATGGTTTTAAGGATGCTATCATTACTCTGTTCCAACTGCCCAGACCTTGCGGTTGATCTTATTAAGAACAGTAAGTATACCTTGTTGATTTTTAATGCAGTCTATATTCCTGGTTTATCCATTGAAAGTAATTATTTAATAATTATAATAATCTTTATGTTTTCTAGATATTGTGGAGACTTTACAGTTTCTGTTGTTTGGTAGTGTTGACCAAGACATAGAGGATAATGTTGAAGTAAGTGAAACACTCTAGGATTAATTAGTAAGTGGCTTTTACACAGAGAAGTTCTTTGTCCATTGAAATTCCAATTGGAATTTGGAAATTGATTTTTGTGGATAGAGAAAATGATTGATCCATCAAAATGCATTCATTTCAGCAATGTGATGATCAGATTGTCAAATTTGCAACATCCCTAACTGTTTTCAGTTACACAAACTCTATAAATCTTTATTTACTTCTTCATAAACTTGAACTGTTTTTTTCCAGTCCATCATATAATCTTTTTGTAATGTAGCCATATTTGTTTTCCAGCTCATCACTAGAAGTCCACAGGAATTCTTTGAATTAACCTGCTCCATAAGGTTTGTTTGAAAAGGAATATACACATATACAGCTAATGCTAACAGTTCTGATTTTCTTTTTCTAAAAGGATTCTGATGTGTATTATGCTTTGATATTATTATTTTTCAGTGAGCTGTTTCCTAAACTTCCACAAACTGGTTAGTATCGTACATGCACAATGTACACCATATCCACATGTGTACCTACTCCTGTAACATGACTTGTGAAATCATCATTATCACCATTATGTGTTTATTCCCCTAACATGGGTTGGGTCATTGACCAAGGAAGAAATCAATTAGAGAACCAAGTGCACTCGCCTCTGTCCCTGGAGTTTTGAGAACTTTCAATTCTCATGTGGGCAGAGTGAGCAGGTCTCTTCCTTGATTTGAGGTATTTTCACTAGTTTTCTGCCACATACCCTAACACATTTAATCCCAATTTGATCTATGAGTTAGTAGAGCCCTGACTTTGATCAGCCCAGACGTTAGTTAACGGTATGAACGCATTTTTAAATTAACAGAGTGTATACCCTCATCTTATGATCTACTCTTTTTAGGTGTATTTTCTGTCGATGCCCTGCTCAACAAAAGTCAGCAGAGATCAGAGCATGGTTTATGGCAATGGCGTGATGACAGGGGGGTCTGGCACTCTTATTCCTGGATTGACAGTAAAATAATTGAAGCAGCTTACCATAGTGGTGAAGACGAGCTAAGCCTTGCTACCATGGGACGCACATATACTATTGACTTGAATGCCATGCAGCAGGTGAGTGGATGGGTAGGGGGTGGATGGACAGAAAGTCCTAACCTAACTCTTATCACAGTGGTGAAGACTGCAGCTATTTCTAAGGTTGATGAAGCTTTTGTTGCATGTTGCATACCAAGCCTGCACTGCATCAGGGGAGACATAAATACAATCAGCAAAAGGTTATAACAATTTGAAATTTGAAACTTTGTCTACATGTTCTTCTGGTATATTTTCTTCTGACAGTGTTGACATTATTTAGTATACATGATAATGTGTATTACATTTCAAGCTTAGTGAGCAACATGCAACATGCAACACACCCTTCAAAACTCTTTTTTTGGAATAGCTGTTACTGAGCCTTGCTACCATTAGGCGCACCTATACTATTGACTTGAATGCCATGCAGCTGGTGGGTGGGTGGGTGGGCTTTAACACAGACAGTCAAACCCTAGCTTTAGAGCAACCTTGTTCCCAGGGCCCTCTCACATGGAGGAGAGAAGACCCTGGCGTTGGCTAGTCACATGACAAATCCGACACCCAGCATATTGGGGTGTTTTGAAAATACCCCTGAAGGAAAAACTGGAGGAATTGTGGGCACATTGAATTAGCATATATTTAAAAAAAATTAATATGGCTGTCAACTCGAATAAACCAGTTGAGATTTTAACAGACCACAAACAGATATGGATGATGATCTTTTTTCTTCCTGTCAGTAGTAAACCTTCTTTGGCGTTTCTCCTCCCTCCATCACTTTTGGACTTACAAGATTACATTTAGATAACAAATTTGAATAACAAGCTTTTCTGAGATTTGTAGCGGCCGTAGCTGCTGTTTTCGTATTATTACTTCAAGTCTTGCCTACATCTTGTTTCAATCTGCCATTATATTTCTTGCTCAGGCGTGCCATGGAGCGCCAAAAAGTCTTAACAAAGCAACAACCAATCAAAATTCAGGATCAAGTAAACCAATCAAAAGCTTTATTTGACCAGCCAACGCCAGGGTCTTCTCTCCTCTGCGTGAGAGGGCCCTGGGAAGGAGGTTGGCTTTAGAGTGGTAAAGATTAACAGAGCCTTGCTAGCATGTAATTTAATCAGGGTTTTTATTGTATTGTAGATCAATGAGGATACAGGGACAACTAGACCAGTTCAAAGGTGCAATGGATCAGGAGAATCCAGCTCAACTTTATCAAGCAAAGCAGAATCTGTCAAAGTAGACAGTAGAATAGCTATTCTACAAGAAGACAGCTTGCTGGAAGATTCCTACACATACAAGCTTTTTTCTTGTCTATATAGCATATTGAATTCTTCTGTCAGTATTGCTATTAGGAATAGATGTGTTAATGCCATTCTAAGGATGATATATTATGCACCGGCAGAACTACTGCAGGTTATTCTTAAAAGACATCCAATATCAAGTATTATTGGTGGAATGCTGCAGTCACATGACATTAGGACACTTGTTAATGCCCTGCAATTGGCTGAGATCTTGATGCAAAAGTTACCTGATGTATTCCATATCTCGTTCCGCCGAGAAGGTGTCATGCACAAGGCCAAGTCACTAGCAAGTGGTTCTGTCCTGGAAAACTCTTCATCACAGGGGAAAGAAGTGAAGAGGTGTTCTGCAGCAGCTCCTGTTGTGGCTGGTGAACCTTACTCAACTCATTGCACTCATCCTATACAAGTCTTTGAAAAACCACCATCCCCACCTTCAAGGTAATATATTTTTTCCTGGTGGAAAATGTTATCAATGCTATGCATCCACAGTGATCAAGCTAGGTTTTTATGTGGTTAATGTAAAAGCCAGTAAGAAGGTGCTAGATCTCTTCTGGAGCCTTGCTTTTTCATTCCTGGACTGGTTATCCAGCAGTCAGATGCTATGCATGTGTGCAACCTCACTGCAAGGGGTATTTTTTCCACACATGTAAGTACTATAAGTTAACCCTTGTTGGATGGAAAAATAGTCATGATAAATGTCATAAATCTCTCTGTGTTAAACAATAATTGTTTAATATAGAAGCATTAGGGTACCCTTCAATTAATGGTTAATGGTTATCAATGGACCAAATTTGTTGGGAAATAGGCTTGGTGAAGTGCTCAGAGGAAAACGGAGATCCAAAAGAAACCCAAGGAGCAAAGAGAAATGCCAGAGTGTAATGGAACCAGACCTTAAGAAACAGACTGAAGTAACACATCTGACCAAATCAGTGAATCTCCCTACTACCTCATCTCTATCACACCACAGCAAACCATCTTTCTTCTCATCACTGACATCAGCAAGATGGAATGCTAAGGCATCAACATCATCATTGTTGTCGTCATCAGATGGATTACCTAGGGTATGTTTAACTTTAGATAATCAAATTCTTTAACAACTTTGATACCTTTTGACTTTTGTTTTTCAAAAAAATGAACAGTTATAAAATTTTCAAATTCATCCTGAAAGTCACCAGGCGGTATTTCTTGTATCTTATTATTTCACTTTTTATTATTCTTATTTTTATGAGCTATAATGTTATTAGGCTATTATATTTTAGGTAAAAACCTTCTTTCAATATTTGTTAGGTTGATGTCAATAGTTTGAACACCACACTTCATGCTCTCAGTACATCACGTATGTCTGACAATAAAGAAAAGATACGAACGTGGATCAAGGAGCAAGGTCAGTCATATGTACTATCTACAAATTTAATTATCTACTCACTATTTTCAAACCTTTCACTGTGTTAGTAATATTGTTTTGATATCTTTTACAGCCATCAAGTTTTGTGCTACATATTTTGATGAGGAACAAGGAAAGTCCCACCCTGGTTTAGATGTGCTACAAAAACTCAGCAATGCTAAAGAAAACCTTGCTACAAATGTATGTCAATCTTGGGTTTTTAACAGGGATATTGGGGTCTGAGGCTTATGTTTTCCACTCACTTTATTTGCATTCTTCTACAGGTTAAAGACAATACAGAAGTCTTGAAGGTTAGACACATTTGATTGGTTAAGTTGTTTATCATTTAATAGATGATAAATCAATTTGGTTGCCAACTAAGGTACTGGATCTCATAACAATAATCAACAATCAGGGCTGCCTGACCTGAATAGTGTCCATGTTTGCAAATCAAATACCTTAGAACCAAAGTCAATATCACCTTTTTGTTTTGAGATGATGGTTTGTATTGAAAAATAACAAACAAGTAAAGGTGACCACTTGTATATGATAGTGGGTCTGAAGAAACTTATATATGATAGTGGGTCTGAAGGTTCTTGTATATGATAGTGTGTCTGAAGATTCTTGTATATGATAGAGGGTCTGAAGATTCTT